>AWWV01014393.1:0-31350 GCA_001974805.1 Corchorus capsularis
CCACTGAAATTAATTACTTTCGGGTTGAGAGTCCAAAAGATTAAATTCATTTCAAGAGATACATTTTCTGATAGCTGAACTTAATTATTACTCCCTCTGTCCCATTATATAAGTCTCTTTTAACTATATCGTCAAGATTAAGAAAATTACTTAGGGTTCAAACTTTTATGTAATTTTATCTTGGTTTTCTATTTTTACGCATATTCTCTTTCATTCTCTCTCCTCCTTCTCACTTTCTTAAGTACCCTAACATTTTCAAGGTTAGTTTTGGAAATAACTTTTAAAGATGCATTGGGTTTAATAATGAGACTTATAATTTGGGACAAATAAAGTTTCTAGAAGGGGACTTATATTTAGGGACAGAGGGAGTATATTCTTAACTCTATGCTACTAGAAGCAAAATTTTGAATCCTACATCAAATAATATATGTAAGGGCATTTGGTTCGGGGTATGTTGAGATATGTTTGGGTAAGGTGAGGGTTTTAAGTGATATATCCATGTTTGGGTACTGTAGAGCTTGAAATCGAAGATTGCCAAACACTCCTCTACTTACTTGCGGGTATTGGGAATGCGCGGATAAGGCCCCCTTTGACAAATCGATGGAATGAGAAGCACCCATGAAAAAAGCACATTTTTGGTGCTTTTCACCACAACGTTTTATCAAAGGGGTTTTTTTTAGGTGATGCGATGAGTTGTGGTTTGTCTTACGTGACAAGTCAAAAGTAGTTTATTTTCATTGGATGTTGAAGCTGCTTTTGAACTTAAACTGTTATTACTCATCTCACAGCCACAGTTGTTTTTCATTTCACCACAGGCAAAACCACCTATAAGTAAAATCAGATGGTCAAGAATTCCACTTAAACCTGAACTTATCTTGCCATTCATGTTCGCGTGGGTAAATCTCGAACCGATGAACCAAGCGGTCCCTAAAAAATAAATCACATATCACATTTTACTTAGAAGATTTTGTATCTATATTTTAATTTAATTAATTTAAATACACCTTAGAAAAGGGTATGTCAATGTGTCACCCTCTAAACTTTGGTTATGGTTAGTAGAATTTTTAAAACTCCAATGGGCAATGACTAAATATATTAATCCATATATTAAAGGCTTAGAAATTAGAATGACTAAAAAAATAAAACCATCGCCTTTTCCATAAAGTCAAGAGGCAGAAATTATCCCACTATAGAGAAAAATAAAAAAACGTGTTGACAACGGTAAAATTAACTAACTAACAACCCTCCAAAGACCAAGTCTTTTGGTTTTGGAAAGTAAAAACCTGAAGGCTGAAAGCATGCAACAAATTTCCTAACATTTTCATAGTCTAACAATAACAATAATGCAATAAAATTAAACAACTAGCAACTAGCATTCAATGTATATCTAACTAAAAGCAAAAGAAGAAGATTGGAGAAAAAAAAAATTAAAAATAATGGGTGTTTGGTTGGTCGGTCCGTGACCAATTCATGTGTTTTTGAATAGGGACATGTTCAAATACTATTATTCTTATCAACTAATAATTTCGAACAGGTAATGGAAGATAAAGAGAAATTGTTATTAAAATACGGAGTATATATTGGCAAGTGATTATTAGTGAGCTTTCTAACTCTATAAATTGGAAATTTCGAGTCTTCACTTTACACAAAGAGATTCTGCCCTGGCAAGCCAGCCAACTTTTGCTGTAAAAAAAGAAAGAAAACAAGCAAAAAAACAAGGTTTCAAGTTTATGTGACCAATACCAAGACCTCGTTTGGCAACAAGATTAACATGTTCCCAACTTCCAATAAGAATTTTAATTCTCAACTTGCCGCATATGTTTAAACACTTAACCACAGCAAATTTCTGTCAGAAATCACCGTATATAAAATAAATAATAATGGGTTTACAAAGTATGAACTGTGAAGTGTGATGTTGTTCAGAAACCATGTAAATGTAAATAAAAATCTAGGCTAAAATCTGATGGCCTGGCTTGTATGAAAGCAATGGAGACAAGACAACAAAACTTTTCAAGTTTATTTAATTAATAATTGTTAAGTTAATCCAAGTCAGAAAGATGTGATTGTGATGTTTATCTGCACGTGTGGGACTCTGGTCTCAAGAGCAGGTAAATATAGAAAGTGTTGGATTGCTGATTAATGAGATTAAAATAAGGGATTAATGTTTGATTATTAAGAAGATTAGTATTGGAAGATGGGGAGGTTGGGAAAGTAGGTATAAATAATGTAACTTTTTTGTGTTATTGAAATGATGAAGAAATGCAATGCAGGTATTTATTTATGCATTGGATACTCTGAAATTCTGCTAAAAGCCAGCAACAGTTTGCAGTAAGTATTTATCCGATACCAGTTTTTGGCTGTAAGTGACAGTGCTCTACTAAAAAAAGGACTCATTCATGATAGTGAAATCAGATTAAAGGGCTTTAAATTAAAGTAAAAATAAAAATGGGAGATGATGAGCAAATGGAGAGGTGCACGTGGCAAGTGCCTATTGGTTGAAGTCATTGGGAGCTCTGGTCCCAGTCCCAGGACATAATAGAAGAGAAGAGTGAGTATCTAAGAGGAAAAGAGCAAAGATTTGATGAGAAGAAGGGAGAAAAGAAATTGTTTTTGAAAAAAGTAGGTTGTGGTATTTATATGGAGACAATTTCAGCTCGCCCGTGAAACAGGCAAGTTTCTTGCTTGCTTCTCTTCTTTCTTTCACACTTTACACATGAATTTTGTTAATTGCTTACTATCCCATTGACCCATTCCATGCCTACTATTAATCTACTCACTGTCAAATAATCTTTCTCCTCCAATGGTATCTATTGTGAAATGAATTTCTATATTTTCTTTCAATGAAGATCTTGATAATGTTAATTGCAGGGTTTGAAGATTAGAAAACAAGACAAGAGGGCAATCTTTTTACCCTTGTCCTTGTTGAGAATATAATACTAATAAGTTACTACAAAAAATGGGTTTCAATTCAAACATTGAATTTGAAAGTGTTACATAAAAAGATTGTTTCTTTCCACCCTTTATTTTGGTATATATCATAATAATAATAATCATGGTCACCATGACCACCTCCTCCACCATCCATGAATAAGTTAATTAAAGTTAAATGAAATTCCATTACTGGAGTCACGCTCTTTACCCACATTCAATGGCCTCGTTTAAGTCTCATGTCCTTTTTTAACCCCATTTCGTATTGTTTACAAAGCAAGTAATTGAGATTTAAACAAAGGGATTTCCACAAATACTCAGCTCATTTGACAGTTTTGTTCTACTAAAAGCTACTTCCAATGCCAAGGGCAATGCTTTTTTTGTTCATTTGATATTCGGGGATAAGAGGATTCAAATCTTAACTCTTAAAAAGCATGGGTATATCCATTGCTAAGATGATTGACAATGTATTACTCCCTTTGTCCCATAATATAAATCCATTTTAACCGTATCACAAAGTTTAAGAAAAACAGTTACAACTCCAACTTCTATAAACTTTTATCTTCTCTTTCCAATTTTATCCCCCCTCTCTCCTCCCACTTACTCCCTCATAGTCAATAGATAGATTAAATTCCAACTAAATTTCTACTATCACTAACAAGAGTAATTTAGATAACTTAGGTAAAAGTTGCATTGGGATTTAAAAAGGGACTTATATTTTGGGACAAATAAAGTTTCTGGAAGAGGACTAATAATATAGGACAGAGGGAGTATATTAATATTAAAGGCAGATTGTCGTCCCGACTCAACATTCAAAACATGGTAGAGCTTTTCCCGACCCGGCTCGAACGATGTTAACTTGTAAATATAACAAAAACATCAATCATCAACGGCTCCATCAATGTTAACTTAAAAATATACCAAAAACATCAATCTTCAGCGGATGTTAACTTCATTTCATCGGTGTGGTCCAATTCATGATCCTATAAAAGACCCTTGCCCCTCACCCTAACGCCAGTCCAGAAAAAAGTAAGAAGGGTGGGGGCTGAGGCATATCTAGGGACTCAAGTCGAGACATTTCTGCCAAAGTTATGGATAAAATGAACCAGAAGATTTACCTTTCGTATCGAGAAATGTGTGTGCATAGAAAAGCCCTTCGGCATTTCAAGAAAAGAATAATCATACGTTGCCACCAGCACAACAACCTATTCAATCAACCATCAGGAATATAAAACCGTGGGCTCAGCCAGAATACTACACAGCTAAAATTGTAACAATTCTGCCCATTCACTTGGGAAGAATCAAGTATCCTATACAAATACAAGTGCAAAAATCAAATTTCGTAGCAGGGAAAGAGATGGCCACCTTCCCCTTGGTACTTTATTGTTCTTCTTTCTTCCAAAGATTGATTTTGGTGGATAAAAGAGTCAAAAACAAGTGAATGGGGTCAAATTACTCCACACCAGTCTTGATTTAAGGGAGTGTAGCTCTAACTTCTTTCCTATCTGCTCCAAACGACTGCAGTTGAAAAGTCATTACTCCAATTAGTATCAATATCAATTGAGACTAAAAAAAGAACAATTGCCTAATTTCTATCAGAATGAATCAACATTCAATCACTTAAGCTAAAGATGATTTTATATTGGCCTACCAAATGACATACAAAAATACATGGAGTTATATTGGGCTTCTGGTGCCACATATATCAATGCCTCAATTAAGCAAATGAAAGCATTTAAGTCATAATTCCAACCTATGCGATCTACAAGTTTATTGTCAGAGCAGCTAGGATTGTCATGATAGATACATTTTGGGGTATTTATGCAACAAATTTCAGAGATGAAGGGCCTACATAAATCATGTGATGCTCCAGTTAAAGTAATCACAACAATATCTTCTGCATTGATATAATAGCCAGCCGGCTTTCATTGGTGATCGGTTGCACATTTTCCACAATGAACTTTGACGAGAATAGGCTAACAACTAGGTCAATTAGGACTAACTCTTACAGTAGGGTTAAAGTTATGCTTTAGCCTTGAGGACATTACTTACAAAAAGGAAGAGAGAATCAACCATTATATGAAATACACAATTTACATTATAGCAAATAAGAAGCATCAGCAAAAGATAATCAAAGGCAAACAATTAATATATATCTAGTGCAAATGATTCTTACCTCGGCACCATAACCTTTCACAAACACATTTGTGAAGAGTTCAGAAGAGTCGGGCATTGGACTTTCCTGGAAGAAAAGAAAGAAAGGAAAAAAAATCAATGCTGTGAACAAAAATTCAGCATCTACAAGCAACTTAAATTACATACAAATAATCAAAGAAGCTTAGCCAAATCATTTAAATTGAGAATTAAAAAAATCAGAGTAGCAAAAAATTTCTTACCTTAGCTTGAGCAATTGCATCATCTACCTCTTTTCTGACTTCCTTCTCGATGTCCTGAAAGCAAGGAGAAAAGGCAGTCAATATTTTGATATTTCTATTGTCACAAAGAACTCCCAAACTACATTGAATTGCCGATACATGAAGTAAAGTATACCTTCAACTCTTTCTCGGTAGCTAGATCGTGAGCCAATATCAATTTTCGTATTCTTTCAATTGGATCACGCTCCTAGAAACATAACATCTACAACGTCAGTTTTTTCTTAACTTGATGAAAATGCAACAGGGAATGTCTAATATTAATAAATGATCACTTCAAGAGCTAAAGTTAATTGACCACCAACCTGTCTCACACCGGAAATCTCATCACGTGTTCGATAGGTGCTTCCAGGATCAGACATGGAGTGACCGTGATATCTATAAGTGTCCATTTCGAGAATCTGCATACAAGCATCAAGAATCAAAATAAATCAACTATGCAACGAAATACAGAAAAATAGTAGAGCATTAACCTAGAAGAAGGCTCATGCCATACTGCTTGAGTAAGCAGATGGATTTGCATTTTCCTTTACAATTATAGGGTGCAAAGGTAATAAATCTTGATTCAAATCTTGCACATACAATATTTCTATAAAAATTTGAATTTGGTGCACATAGAACATAAAAATAATTGAACTGCAAGATCAATGGAGCATTAGGATTGATATTGAATTTTAAATATTATAGAGAATGTTTGAATGAGAACATTCAAATATAAATCCTTTGGGACGATACATTGCCAAAGTCTTAAACATCCTGACTCAAAAGATTAAAGGCAATGAAGAAAAAGAACAAAAAAATAAAGTATGCAATCAACGACAAAGAAATGGAGAAGGTAAATCATAGACATTAAAACATTATCTCTCTGGAGCAAGTTTTAAGACTGTTGGCTTTTAACGTCCCCTTTAATTAGAAAGCAAGTTTCGATCACAAAGGCCATTCTACAAAATTCCACTGTACATTCACTGTTACTTTTCTAGCTTAGAGTGTCTAAGATGTGTGTATCCATGAATTCATGAAATTCTCATGCAAACACTTGATACATTTTTATTACTTACACCTGACATCTATTGCCTCTAACCAGATTTAAGGAACAATAAAATTGATGCAAAAAAACTTCTACTTACCATAGAACTAAAGTGAAATAAATTAGTAATTATTAAAACATGGAGGAATATCTATACATCAGATGCCAAAAAGCAATTGCCAACAACCATGAGGAACAGAGCGGCATAGAAACTTTATATTAGGAAGCTATCCAATCTATAGAATGGACTTTCTTCCCTAAATAGACCCTCAAGATTGATAAAAGACCAACTATTATTTGCATTGTCTCATTGTTGCAACCATAAAATGTCATTTTGAATTCAAGTTTTCTAAGAATATACTTCAAATTAGTGCATGGACTGATAACTAAATTAACACAACTGTAAGCAACCCAGGGTTGGAAAGTTAAATCAACTGCAACACATGAAGTTATGAGCAGTTACTTTAAACAATTAATGCTATCATAATAAAGAGGAGTATAGGCCATTTAAAGTGCCATGTATCGCTCTTTTCAGAGCTTTCCAACTGATAGTTTCATTCAATTTGGTTACGAGTCTACCGCATATCTACTGAAGGGAGGGCTTTATTCAGGAGGTTAAATGTATAAAGTTTTACGGTAAATTCTTGCTTTGCAAGGGGGAGTCTTAATGCTTCTTCCCCACATATTCCTTTGGTCTTAATGTAAGCTTTTTTGCCTTGCCACATTCTTCCTTGGATATAACTTTCTCACTCTTTTGGATGCGATTTAGATCACACCAAAAGGTCGTGATCTAATCTAACCACTCTCACTTATATCAGCACCACATAGGATTCCTAGATACTACCACACATACCAAACACCACCTTGGATTTAAGAAGATTACCACATACCAAATACCACCTTAGATTTAAGACAATTACCACATTCCAAATGCCACTCGAAGGAAACTAATCTTTTGCTTCATTCCACTTTTTCCTTTTTTCTTAATTAAACCACTATAAAGAATCCAAACACACTACTGGTAAAAATAGGACACGACTCACTACAGCTGTCGAAGGACCGGCCAGGCTGCCTGTCTCCACCCACATTTGAACGGCTTGGACAAATATTTAAGGCCAATTTGGAGGGCTTGGACAACAAAGTGAGGCCCATTTAAAGTTGGCTGGGTCCTGACAAGAAACATGAATCCAAGCCTGACCCAACATAATTAACTAATTACTTAATTACCCCCTTAAACATGAGCTTCAGATAAAAGATGAATAACTTAAGATAAGTACAGACCTGAACTAAGTAAATTGCTTTGGAAACATAAACTACAGAATACTACCCCCTTATTGTTGCTTTCTACTTCATAGACTTTAAAAGTCCAAGCCTGAACTCTAGTTAGGACCCTCATTCAACCTAAAAATCCAAAGCTAGCAGGCAAACTTCAAGTTTTAACTATAATCTTCAAAGTTAACCAAAGGTTTTCTCTTACTCCCTTCATAGCTGAGCACACCAACGCATTCTTCCAAAAAAAACTCTAGGTCTTTCACTCTGTTGTTCAATTTTTTTGTTTTATTCCTTTCAACATTCCAGTCTATCACTCTTTCACTCTATTTCTTCTTCAAGGTCTCCATCCCCATCATCTCTCTTGCCTTTATACACAAAGAAGAACGCAGGCAGCAAACTTTTTACAAGATGGGGCCTTAATGGACCTCTTCTGGCCAGGACAGGCATATACATAATATCTGGCCCAAACCCCGCTCACCAAATCCAAAGAGCTCTACTGAACACTTGTTATCTTAGCACTCGTACCCATCCCAAGGTAAAAAGTGTCTTTCAAAGGTTTATTCATTCATGTGTTGATCTCTTGTAATTTAGCACTCTCACAATCCAGTCTCAGGGACTGAGCAAACTCCCATCTCAAGGCCTACAACATGATGCATTCATTTGCTATGTCGAGATAATTATCATGCCCCCAAATTTTACACTTTGGAGCAAGACAATTCCAATAAAGAGTTTCATTCCCTAGCTTGCCATTTGAAAGTTGAAAACTAAAGATTGGTTAATCAAAGAAGCAATTCAAAATGCAGCATGCGTCTTTTTGGTCAAACTGTAGATGAGACAGTCATAACAAACTTTTCAAGTGTAATAATTGTAGATGGGGCTAATAGAATTAGTTTATAAGGTCAAGAATGTAGAAAGGAGATAGGATGTGTGTGAAATACTTATTGGCTGTGCACATATTAAACAAATATTAAGATCATAGAAAATACAGAGAAAATCAAAGTTCTCTCAAGCAGATAAGTAAGGACAAATGGTATAAAAAAGGGCATTATAAGAAATGAAACAAAAGATAAAGCCAACAGCTAGAAGAACAGACTTACAATTGGTCCATTCTTCAAGGCATGTTCTTTCGCAAACTTGCAAGCTTGCTTCACAGCAAGGGCATCCATGCCATCCACCTAGAAGATATGACAAACAGAAACAAAATATGGCAAAAGAAAAGTACATTATTGTCTATCATTGTTTATTGGGTTAAAGGAATTTTAAATATATCTTGCCTCAATGCAGGGATTAACAGCTTTACTAATCATACCAAAATTATATATCTCTATAATTTCAAACCAAAAAGTTTGCTTCATAGATGTACTAGAACACTATTTCTCACGCTTTTAGCATAAGTGCCTAAATCTTAGCAGAGAACAAACCTTTTAATCAATCAATAGCATAAGTGGTAAACAGCACTTGAGATTCTCCATTTTAAAACTTCAATCAATCATGTAAGTTCTAATGTAATAGGATTATTAATATTCTGTGCAGATCAAAATGGCAACCATCACGTTTATTTAGTACTCAGTATTATGACACAGCTGATTATAGTCACTTCAAATACCTTTAACATCAAAAACTCTCATTCAATAATGTTTATAATCATAATAACACTATTAGTCTATTACTAAAGAACCCATGAATTATAATTCAATAACTAATTCTCACCTTCAAACCAGGAACATAATCCCCACGTTTGTAATAAGCAGGACTCTTAGCGGCTCTCCACTCTGCAGTTCCCATACCATCTGTACATTTACATCAAATATCAGATAACTAATTAAACAATCACAAAAACATGGAAGATTGAATAAGCGAAAGAATTTCCATCCATTTCAAAATCCTCACAGTGATTATTCTCGCAGACCAAAATTGCAGGCAGATCCCAAAGGGCAGAGATATTCAAAGCCTCAAACAATTGCCCCTGATTAGCAGCTCCGTCACCATACAAAGCGAAGGTCACAGTTTCGTCTTTAGAATACTTTTGCGCAAACGCCAAGCCACATCCTAATGGAACCTGAGCTCCAACAATCCCGTGTCCACCATAGAAATTCGAATCCTTCTTATAGAAATGCATCGAACCTCCTTTGCCCCTAGAACATCCATCCTTACGTCCCATCAGCTCAGAGAAAACCTCCAGCAGGGTCCCACCACGACCGAGGAACGTACAGTGATCACGGTAGGCTGTTATGATGCAGTCCTTTTTGGTTATGGCGGCTTCCATGCCAACGGCCACAGCTTCTTGTCCGTCGTACAGATGGCAGAAACCACGGATTAGTTTGGCCTTGTAGAGTGAGTCAGCGGCGATCTCCATCCGCCGCATCAACGCCATGTCACGGAAGAAGGTGAGGAGTTCGTTGGGACTGGTCTCGACGGAGCGTGAGGGGGTGTCGCACTGGTGAGAAGTGAAAGGAACGGAGGTCTCGATGGTCATGGGAGTGGTGTCGGTGGAGATCGAACGGCGGAGGAAGATGGCGGAGGAGAGGGGTTTGAGAAGAGGTGAGGAGCGGGAGGAGGAACTGGCGAGGTGCGATAGAGCCATCTCGACCGTTTGATTTGGAGACCGACTTTGCTCCGATCTAAAGATGAGAAAAGAAGAGCAAAGGAAATGAAGAAGGCGAATAAGAGGGGTTTGGTGGGGGAATTATGCAGAGGCAAAAGTAAGAATTAGGAATTAAAAAATATAACCAAAAATAAAAAAATAATTTTCTTTGTTTGGCTTTTGCCGGGGAATTTTTAAGCTAGCTACCAAGTGCTGCAATCTTTGCTTGACTTTCATGTTTTTAATTGGCTGTACTGTTAAATTAAAAAAAAAATCAATGTTTTTGTCATGAATTTTTTTTTTTTTGTTGAATAGATATAATAAATATAAATATACTCATGTTTGTCTATAGTAGCTACTATTTATCAATATACCAGTTATCTAAATCGGAATAGAAAAATCTGAAGTGATTGAAAGTGAAAGGACCAAAATAATGTTTGGAAATGGAAATTGGGGATGCCCAAGGGCTGGAATTGTTAGTTGCATTTTTTTAATGAGAGTTTAGGTAAGTAAACGAGTACGTGCTGCTTGGCTAACAACCAGGCCCCAGACCTAACACTCCAAATTAGCTTATTGGCTCCATCTCCATCTTTATTGTAAAATGTTATTAAAAATGTAATGCTCTAGTAGACTAGTACTACCCTGCCCGGCCCATCTACCTAGCCTTGGCCATGGTCTAAATTCAAGACCACTCTTTTTTATAATCAAAATATATCTCTCATTTTGGCTAAATTGAAATTGGCTAATCATCTTTTTCGGCTTACAAGATGGCTTGATTGGTGTTGTTAGACCTCATGCTATGCTATTGTTAATTGTTAATTAATGCGGTCTTGGATCGCTCTTATGTATACAAACAATATCTCACATTTTAAGATCAATTTGCTAGTTAGTATTTTTTATTGCCTTGAGAATAAAGTTTGTCGTGGTTGTGAGATAGGTAACAACGGTCTACGCTTAATTAGAAGCAGCTTAAGCTTACAACACCCTCAATTTTACTAGTGAAAATAGATTACTTTTGGCTTGACATGTAGAATAAACCACACCTTTATTGCAATTAAGCAAAATTATCTTTGATAGCACTGTGTGGTATAAAATATCAAAAAATGCTTTTTCGCATCACATCATGCTAACATAAAGACCCTTGGTGGCTCAAGATTACTAACTTTTTTGGCCAAATGTCTAATTTGGGCCTAAACCTTTCACAAATTGCTCAATTTGAGCATAAACCTTAGAAGTGAGCCAAATTAAGCCTAAACGTTATGAATGTGCACCAAATTGGGCATAAATTAGACAGAATATGCTAAGTGTTGGACACGCGCCGTTAATGTTTAAACGGCATTACATGTCATTTTCCAATACGTTATTTCCCTTTTTTTTGGCCACACGTTATTTCCCAATTTAAAAAAGAAAATCATTAAAATTAAAATTAAAAAGATTAAAACACTTTGTTCTTTCTCTCTCTTCAAACACTCATAATCTTCAAATTTGTTTCTCTCTTGTTTCTACGATTCCCCTGCTATCATCTCTTTTTCTTTTGCACCAAACCCTGCTATCATCTCATGATCTTTCTTCTTTGCTTAGGCTAAAGCCTAAAACATCTATCTATTCTTCCTCATCCAAACTGAATTTCTCAAATAGTTCTGAAATTTAGACTAAACCCTAAATCCACCCCCAAAATTAGTGTTCCAAATTAACATCAATTACCAAATCAGAAACTCCTATAATCAGCTCGTCGATATTCAATGTTGCTTCGCTCAGTTTCCAATCAACGCCTTTACAAAAAAGGAAAAATGTCCTTTGAGATCCCAGATCTGTAACTTCCTTGACGTGAAAAAGGTGTGTAAACTTGATATGTTGAGAGAGGTTTCAATTGTATTCGATCTGAAAAGGTTAAGGATGAATTTGTTTTCGATGATATTGATATTGAACTTCTCTCCACATATGCCTTGATATGCCAAATTTGAAGAAAATTTGTTGCCGGTATCTATGTTAGCAAGAACAACAAGATCGTCGTTGAAGAGGAACGATTATTATCTATCTCTTTGAGTCATATTTATATCTCTTTGGATGGTTGAAGAGAATATCTGTTTTTGTTATTATTTATTAATTTCCCAGGTTTCAACCATAGATTAAAGATTGCAAGGATTTTGTATTTATATGTTGTTTGGAAAATAGGAAAATATTGGATATTTGTTTGGTCTTTACTCTTTTGTAATCTGTTTATGTTTACTTCAGGAATAAATTATTCCTCAAGTTCACTTTATTTCTGTAAGGTTTCTTTATGCATCGAAGATGAATGGTATGGGTTCATAAATCTGGAATTCATAATTTTCCAAGTTAGTCTGGATTTTTTTTTTCTAATTTTCTTACATCTCCCTAACTTTAAATCGATTAATTCTGGAATAGTGGAATTCATATTTTGTTTCAACTCTTTTTTTATTTATTTATCCAACAAAAATGCTATTTTGTTTATTATTTTATTTTATTTTATAACCCTAAATGCTGAATCCCAATATGTAAATCTTATCTGCACAATTTTTTTTTTGGCAAAAAAAAATCCCAATACGTAATTATCTACTTTTTAATTTAAAAAAATCGAAAATTCTGAATTGAATTAAAAATAGCCACGTGGCTAGAATTACCATTTTCCAACCTTGTAACGCGTTAAATACGGCGCGTGTTCCTCACGTAGTATTTTCCGTTAATTTAGGCCTAATTTGGTGCATATAGTTAACGTTTAGCCTCAATTTGGTTCACTCTAAAGCTTTAGGCTTAAATTGAGCAACTTGAGAAAGGTTTAGGCTCAAATTGGATATTTGGCCACTTTTTTTTCAATCATATACTAAGTACATAAGAGCTATGGAAAGAGGCCTACCTAAAGAGATTAGGAATCTCGAACTCAAGATCTCACGTCACCTGATAACAAGCATCTGCAGTGAGAATGAGATCTTGAGAAGAAAAAAGAAGTGGGAATCAAGATGATGAGGTTCATTTTTAGGCCATGAAGACAATAAATAGGGATATGTAGGAAACCGTCTTTGGTTTGAAGGGAGGAGAACAAATCTTGATGAGAAATTGAGAGCAATATTACAATGGATGACATATAAAGGTCAAAAGCAAGTACTCCCTCCGTCCCCAATTAGATGTCCACTCTTGGTTAATAAAGCTAAACTTTGACCATTGTTTATAAAAAATATATAAAGCAAAATAAATTTTAAAAATAACACTTATAAACTTTGAATTATAAACTTTTTAGCACATACTTTTTTTTAAAATTAAATTTTACATATTTTTTTTATGGCATAAATACCACTTTGCACCCTTAAGTTTGTACGGACTGCCACTTTGCCCCCAACTTTTTTATTTTGACCAAAACGCACCCTAAAGTTTTATTTTTGTGCCACTTTGCACCCTCTGTCCGGTAGGACAAAACAAATCGATCGCGGTGTCCGACGTGGCATGCCACGTGGACAAAAAATGACACGTGGCATGTATCCTTTTGTGCACGTGGCATGCACGTGCCATTTTTTGAAACATGTGGCATGCCACGTGTCACTTTTTGGTACACGTGACGTGACATGTGTCACTTTTTGATACATGTGGCATGACTTTTTGGTACATGTGGCGTGCCACATGTCACTTTTTGGTACACGTGGCGTGCCACGTCGGACACCGTGATAGAATTGTTTGTCCTACCATGACGGAGGGTGCAAAGTGGCACAAAGATAAAACTTTAGGGTGCGTTTTGGTCAAAATAAAAAAGTTGGGGGCAAAGTGGCAGTCCGTACAAACTTAAGGGGGCAAAGTGGCATTTATGCCTTTTTTTTATAAACAATGGTCAAAGTTGAGTGTTAGTTGACCAAGAGTGGACATCTAATTAGGGACTGAGGGAGTATCAATAAGAAGAATGCAAAATTCCTAACCACGTTCATATCATTAATTCATGAAAAGTATACTTGTTTGCTACCTGCTTTATATCATTGGGTTAATAACTAATTGTTCAAGAATTCCAAACGTTAGCGTGCAACAATCCTTCAAGGCAGATTTTTTGTCAAATGGAGCACGAGAATCCTTTTGCATTCAACATAATGTTTCATGGAAGATTTGATGACTACTGAGTAATTTTTTGATAAAGCAAGTCCAAGGTAATGGCGGAAAATGTTTGATTAATCCATTGATGGAATTAGTAGGAAAATCCTCCAATTAAGAAACAGACCAAAGCTTATATGGCACTTTGAGGCTTGAGAAAAATATACTGAATCTAATAAGAGAGTCTCATGGAACACTTCAATGGTTAAAAATTGAGAAGACTTAGCAGAATAACTTGGAAGCACAGTTGTATGATAGCAGTGAACCACTCTCATCGGAGGAAACCGATCAAATTGAAAGGAGCAATAAGAAGGTTAAGGAAGGGGTCGGTAATCTACAGGAGGCGATTAATGCCAAATCTTTTTTACAGACTCTGGTTTGGGGTAAAAGAACAGAAGCAGAGGTTCAGGCCAAAGGGACCATTGATCAGATCGTCATGGAAGAAAATGAGTGTTTCTCTGATGATGATGAACCAGATCCGGTTAAAATTGAAGGGGTTCCCTTTGTGAGTGTGGATAAGGAGAAGAGAGACAAGTTACACCGACCATGACGATTCTCGATTATAGTCAAGTTACTTGGGAGATCCCTAACTTTTTCAGTTTTTAAACAGAGACTAGAGAAGCTATGGAAATTGAAAGAGGGGGATGAGATGATCGATGTGGGCCATGGTTATTATGTCATTAAATTCAGAACTAAAGAAGCTGCTGCCAAGATACTTCCTGGGGGTCCTTGGAAGATCATGGATCACTACCTGGTGGTCCAATGGTGGAAGCCAAATTTCCGACCGTCATTGGCGTCAATCGGTAAGATGGTTATTTGGATCAGACTACCGGAGTTGCCCATTGAATACATTAATATGGATATGCTCATGGAGGTCGGCACTCAACTCGGGAAACCAATTAGGCTGGATACGAATACCAGTTCGGCCTCAAGAGGTAAATTCGCAAGGATCTGTGTCGAGGTGGATTTGTCTAAGCCTCTTATATCTCGGGTTCAGGTGGGGGGTCTTGATCAGGCAATCGAGTACGAAGCTTTACATACTGTTTGCTTTTCATGTGGAATTGTTGGCCATCGTATGGATAAGTGCAAGAACAGGCCACCAGAACCGGAATTGGCGGCCAACACGGTAGAGGCGGAAAAGGAACAAGAAGATAGGTTAAGTATGGCAACTAGGCCTGTAGCCGAGAATTTCGGCCCGTGGATGCTTGTCCAACGCAAATTCAGGAAATGATCAGCACAAAAAGGAAAATCCCAACAGATTGAACGGGATTTGGATTCAAACAATAAATTTGTGGCGTTAGATTCTTTGGAAAGTATGGAGGATGAGATACCAGTCCATGGTGAAGTAATTGTGGCTTGGAATAAGGGAGTGAGAGTAGATTCAGCTCGTTTGTCTTTCAAAGAGATCAAATAGAAGACAAGAAAATAAAAAGCTATTGCTCAAGATTCGCCGTTTATTGTGCCTGAAACTCAATTTGACCATGTACCTGTTATAAATGATCAATCAAAAAATACCTTGCAAGCTTCGGACTCTTCTTCTAGCCAGGTCCGACCCGCCTACACCAAATCTCGGGTTAAGAATAGATCCATAGACCGAGCTAAACCTTATTCCCATCCATATCACTCCAAACCTGAATCTGCACCAAAAAAAGCCACCTCTAGCAAAGATCAAGCCCAAATTGTTACCCTTAAAGAGACTACGGCTTGGTTGCCTAAAAATACTATATTTTTTGGGTCCAACCCGAACCCAAAAAATTTGGCTACTATTTTTGAGCCTCAACAGGAGCAAATTACTCCGAAAAACAGGCTGGCAGCTTCTGAGCAAACCCTCCTTGAACTCAATACCCAGCCTGCTCCAAAGCCGCCAGATGTTGTGATGGATGAAGGTAGTGAGAACTCGCAAACTTTGTTGCGACAAGATGATCCTAAGGGCACCGAGCTTGCTGAGCAAGCATCTCAAAATTGCTTAGAGTTATCTCAATGATTGTACTCTCTTGGAATTGTAGAGGTATTCGTAACAGAAAATGCCTTCGTAATTGTAGAGAGTTGATAAGACAATATAAACCGATGATTTTCATTTTGATGGAGATTAAATGCAACGATTCAAATTTTACTACTGGGTTCGGGAAGAAATTGGGTTTTGATACTTTGAAGCAGCATGCCGTTGCCTTTTACAACGAACTTTTCATGAGTAAAGCAGTTTAAGCACTCCCTGATATGCTTTACATGTGGCAACCTTTGATAAATCTCCCAGAGCAAGAAGCTTGTTAACTCCTTTTAGCCTGGATGAAGTCAAAGTTGCACTATTTTCTATGCAAGGATTGAAGGCCCCGGGGCCTGATGGTATTCAACCATTATTCTTACAAAGGGCTTGGGATGTAGTTAAGGAGAAAATCCTTTCTTTTATGAATCAAGCTCTCGCTAATGGTTCTTTTCCCATTGATCTTGCCCGTGCTCATATTACTTTGATTCCGAAAACAGAGGCACCTATTTCTATGGCTGAGTTTCGCCCTATTACACTCCTCAATACTGTCTATAAAATTCTCACCAAAGCATTGGTACAAAGAATTCGGCCTCTTTTGCAGAACTTGATTGGACTTTTTCAGAGCAGCTTTTTTCCTAGTCGAGGCACGGGGGAAAATATTATTATTACCCAGGAAGTTGTCTACACTCCGATGAAGAGAAAAGGAAGAATGGGCAGTATGATCTTGAAGATAGATTTACACAAAGCTTTACGATAGTGTCAGCTGGGCTTTTTTGAGAGAAGGTACTGGTTGATTTTAATTTCCCTACTCAATTGATTAATCTGATCATGTTCTGTGTCTTTTCCAATTATCTATTTGTTATTTGGAATGGGGAAGCACAACCGTATTTTGCAGTTGAGCGTGGTCTTCGTCAGGGTGACCCACTTTCTCCTTATTTGTTCATTCTCTGTATGGAGAAATTATCTCATTTGATACAGGATAGAGTTCATAAAAAGCGATGGAAACCTATTAAGGTATCTCGTAGTGGCCCTACTATCTCCCATTTATTTTTTGCTGATGATCTCATGTTATTTGCCCAGTCTTCTCAAAGTCAAATTGCTGTAATCATGGAGGTTTTGACGGATTTTGCAAATGTGTCGGGATTGACTATTAATTTGGGCAAATCTAAATTATTTATCTCTCCAAATGTGCCGCAGCAAACTAAAAACTTGTTAAGCTCAGCTTGTGGTATTCCGCTGACAGATGACCTGGGAGTTTACTTGGGGGTGCCAATTATCCATAAAAGAGCCTTCAAGGAATTGTATGTGAGAATTGTCGACAAGGTGCGGAACATGTTGTGCAATTGGAAGAAAGATATTTTGTCTAGAGTGGGTCGACGAGTTTTGGTGCAATCGGTTCTTAATGCTATTCCGATTTATACCATGCAAATTGCCTATCTCGCCGCTTCCATTTGTGATCAGCTTGACAAGTTGGCTAGAAATTTTTTATGGGGAGGGTCAGCTGATTATGCTCACAATCATCTTGTTTATTGGGAATGTATTTGCTTGCCCCGACAGTTTGGTGGTTTGGGAATCCGTCGAGCTCGAGGAGCAAACTTGGCTTTACTTGCTAAAATAGGTTGGGCACTAGAAACAAACAAGAGTTCAATGGCGT
The DNA here is from genome assembly GCA_001974805.1 of Corchorus capsularis. Classification (NCBI taxonomy): domain Eukaryota; kingdom Viridiplantae; phylum Streptophyta; class Magnoliopsida; order Malvales; family Malvaceae; genus Corchorus; species Corchorus capsularis. The sequence goes on from AWWV01014393.1 coordinate 17,971, forward strand.
GTGTTGTGCTTCGGCGAAAGTATCTGACAAATACTTCCTTGCAAGAGGCTCCAAATCGGCCTAACTCTTCTTCTACTTGGCGTGGGATTCTATAATGTTGTTCTTTGTTACTGAAAGGACAACGCTGGCTTATTGGGAACGGCTCCCGAGTGAACTTCTGGAGGGATTGGTGGGTTGGTGATGGACTTTTGGAGGAAGTTATTTTGGGAGACATACAACACATGCTTTATTAGACCGTCGATAGACTCATTACCACTGATCGGTAATGGGATCTTTTGAGTATTCAACATGTTCTTCCACAGGCTTGCCTATTGAGAATCCAAGCTACTCCGATTCCATTTGTTGAAGCAAGAGAGGATTCCTTAACTTGGAGTGGTGAAAGTTCGGGTATGTTCTCTGCTAAGTCTGCTTTTTGGCTTCTTCAACATGATCACATTCGCTCCCAACAACTCCCAAATGTGCAGTGGCTTTGGAGATGTCCAGGTACATAGTGCATGAGGTTTTTTCTCTGGCTTTTGTATCTTGATATATTAAATACTAATGTGAATAGGGCAAGACGACAACACGAAGTAAATACTTTGTGTCCAAATTGCCATCTTGATTATGAATCTACCCTTCATCTATTTCGAGACTGTAGCTTCGCTAAGGAAGTCTGGGATTATTGGTTCGCTCTTGGGAGACCACCCGACGGTTTCTATACAAAAAATCTAACAGATTGGCTGCATGATAATTGTACCAGCACCATTTGCTCCACTCTTTCTACTACGTGGGCAACTAGTTTCTTGGTGACTTTATGGTGTATTTGGAAACGACGCAATTCTGTTATCTTTTCCGATGTCATCGAGCCCCCTGGGAGGGTTTGGTTTCGGGCTAGTAAATTTGCCAAAGAAATTACTGCAGCTTATGAGAAGCACAATGGCCGGCCTCAACAACATGTTAAATGGGTATCTTGGTTGAAACCCCCCTTGGGATGCTTTGTACTTAACACGGATGGAGCTGTTAAACAGGATACTGGTTTGGCTTATACAGGAGGTTTGATTAGAGATGCAAATGGTGCCTGGATTAGAGGGTTTACTATGTGGATTGGTATTACGGATAGCCTATCAGCGGAGCTTTGGGGCATTCGTGAGGGTTTGCGTTTGGCCTAATCCCTTGGTTTATCTAATGTGATTGTGCAATTGGATGCAAATGTGGTGGTTAACTTCTTAAACCAAGGTATCATCGCTACTCATCATTATTCCACATTGGTGCAGGAGACTTTATCCTTGATTAAGGGAGACTGGGTTCGCGAGATCATCTATGTGTATAGATAAGGGAATCGGTGTGCGGACTTTTCTTAGTAAATTTTGGCCAAGATTGTCATCAGAACTCTATGGAGCTGCTAGACCCGCCCTCAGCACTTCTTCCTTTGCTCGAATAAGACGCTAATGGTGTTGTTGTTCGGAGAACTTAACTGACTTTATCGACATTTTTTGTACCAAAAAAAATGGTTAAAAATTGAGACTTCTTGTGAGAGGTTTTGAATTCGAATCCTGCACTGAGCCGAATGAAATTATGAGAGCGAGAGGGTCATCTTATATTGTGTAATTTATTTTAATATAAAAAGAAATCTCCAAACAAAAAAATCTATAGTACCTACAATCAAGCAAAACACAGTCGTTTAACCAAACCAAACCAAACGAGCACGCGAAGGCAAAATATCTAAAAAACAAACAGAAAATCACCTAACCAACAAATTTTCCTTTTCTCTCCTCCACCTCTCCAAAATACTCCCGCCATGAATACACTCTCTATCCTTTCATTTCCTCCCCTTTTCCCCGCCACCAAACACTCCCAAATTAATCATTTACACAGCCTCCCTTCATCTCTCCCTTTCTGTCGCCCAAAATCCATATTCTCTCCTCTTTCATTTCGTCTCTCTTTTAAATCCCGGCGCTCTCCTTTCTCCGGAGAACCTCAACTCTCCGACGCCGACGAAGAAGAGGACGATGAAGACGATGACGACGACGATTACGAAGCTGCTGATGAATACGAGGAATACGACGGCGCTTCAGCTGAAGATTCGGACGATGTACAACAGAGTGAAGACGAGGCCGAAATCCCAGTGGATTTATCCAACCGGCATAAGGAAGCCACGTGGGAACGAGTCGAAAGGCTCTCTAAACTAGTTAGAGAATTTGGCGAGGAAATGATTGACGTTGATGCTCTTGCTGATATATACGATTTTCGAATTGATAAGTTTCAGGTTCCATATCTTCTACTATGTTATACTTTTTTTTCCCTGGAAATTTTCTTATCCTTTTTAGAAATATATAATGATTTTGCCCTTTTTTTTTTTTTGAAGAGAATGGCAATAGAAGGATTTTTAAGGGGTTCGTCGGTGGTGGTTTCAGCGCCAACGAGTAGCGGAAAGACTTTGATTGCGGAAGCTGCCGCCGTGGCAACTGTAGCCAGGAGAAGGAGGTTATTTTATACAACTCCACTTAAGGCATTATCTAATCAGAAGTTTCGTCAGTTTAGGTAATAAAGTCCCCTCAACAACTACAATGAACTTTAGTTTTCACTTTCTATGTCTTGTTACACTTAAATTTCCATAAGTTTATCACATATAATTAATTGCACACATTTCAGCATTACAATACTTTTCTCTTTTCTCTGCCACTATGAGTGCTAGGAATTAGATAATTATAAATGATTCATTCATAAAAAAAGAAAGAAAAAAAGAAAAAAATTATAAGTGATTCCAATCTTTGAGCTAATGAGATTATTATTGCTGTTTTAGGGAGACATTTGGGGACAATAATGTTGGGCTTCTCACAGGAGATTCTGCTGTCAACAAGGATGCTCAGATTTTAGTCTTGACTACAGAGATTTTACGCAACATGTTGTATAATAGGTACAGCAGTTTATGTTATTTTTTATATTTATGTGGTATTCAGAGTGGACAGATTATACGTGGTCTTGGCAAAGCTTATGCACAGCATCATGCAACTTTTGTGAATAGCACATTATGATGCATACTGTATATTACTTTTGCAACAAAACGTTGTAGTGGGAGTTTCTACCCTCCATTAGGAGATTGTTTGCTGCTCCATGTTTGTTTAGATCTGGGGATGATCAGCCTTATATTGCTTTATAGGAAGAAATCTCATCTAGGTTTGCATCTATTATAAATGTTTCACTTGCAACCTCCATACTTTACTTCTTAAGGCTTGTGTCAGGAGTTAAGCACGGTGGTTTTTTGTGGTTGCTGGTGCAGTGTTGGAATGTCATCTTCTGGGAATGGTCTTCTTCATGTTGATGTGATTGTTCTTGACGAGGTTCATTATCTAAGTGACATATCTCGGGGTACTGTCTGGGAGGAGATTGTGAGTATTATTTATTTTTGTAATGTTTTTATTTCTGAATTGTCACTGGTTAATGTATTTTCACCAAGTTGCAAAATATTTTCAGGTGATTTATTGCCCAAAAGAAGTTCAACTTATATGTCTGTCAGCAACAGTTGCAAATCCAGATGAGCTTGCTGGTTGGATAGGTCAGGTATTGTTCCTTATCATATTATATTTTATTCTTTTTATTTGGTCATCCCTTATAGATGTTTGAGAGTGTTAACAGTATGTATTACATCCTGTCTGTATATTTATCTGCCCTTGTTTGTCTGTTTTGCGCTCTTGGATTGATAAACTCATAACGGATGTTCTGAAGTGTTTTTGGAGATATTCACTCACAATGGCATGAATTTATTTTGCTTTTCTTCACCATTTTGGCTTTGCCACCATGAGGAAATTTGCCCCTTTAGATGTACCACTTGCTACACTGCTTGATGTATCCTTTTCTTCTCATAGCTTGATTAACAAAGAAAGATAGTGGGCAGTAGATAGTTTGGTGATCTATAATCTCATTGGGGGTGCTCAGTGCTTCTGATTTGATGTCAAAATTAATGTTTTACATGCTGGGCTCGGCATCCTATAGACTTGCATTCAACTCTGTTAGTCTTGAAAATGTCATTTCAGTGTGAATGTAATGCTTTTATACATACGCGTCTTGGGTGTTTTATTCTTTCTTTTGTGTGTGTGAGCGCGTGTGCACGCGCGTGTGTGTGGGAGAGCAGGCATATAACCCATTTGATTCAGTCACTTACCATACTTTGAAATAATGTTATCGCCACAAGCAAGAATGCAATTTTGGCTTTATTTATGTTATGAAGTTCCTACGTTTCTTTTAGTTTAGAATAGTTGGGCGTTCTATTTAAATCCTTTATTTATATTTCAGTGGAAGGGTTGGTTCATATTCCAATTTATATTGGCTTTAACATTGAATGTGCACAAAGATGCTAGAAAAGTGTCTTCTTCCAATCTGTTTACCCATGATAGTTGTCCTAGCCTTGAACTTTGTATTATGGAATCTTAAGCTATGAACCTGTGAGATCATTAATTTTTTCCTCTTAATTTCCTGTTGTTTTTAGATTCATGGTAAAACAGAGCTGGTAACATCGTCATGGCGTCCGGTTCCACTGACTTGGCACTTCTCAACAAAGACTTCTCTATTGCCACTTCTTAATGAAAAAGGAACACAGATGAATAGGTATTTCAAATAGAAACGGCTAGTCTTATGGAACCATGTAATTCTTAGTGTGAGATTATGGGTGCATGACATGTATTCTCATTGGATTCACATTTACCAAAGTACTTCATTGGGTGCTTGCAACTTATATATCCATTGCCACTTCTCAACAAAGACTTCTCTATTGCCACTTCTTAAACATTTGTGAATGTCCATTGGGTGCTTGCAACTTATGTATACATCTAGTGGTTGTCTCTTTTTGCATAGCATCAGACCTATCTCCTAGTAATTCTAATGAATTTTCAGTTTTATTTTGGAACAGGAAGCTGTCACTAAATTATTTACAAATAGCTGCTTCAGAAGCTAAATCTTATAGGGATGATGGATCTAGAAGAAGGAATCCACGAAGGCGTGGACGAAATGGGAATTTTGATAGTATAGGCAGCCTGTCTGAGCAGCCTCTTTCAAAGAATGACAAAAACATGATACGTCGTTCACAGGTATGGTTTATTGATTTTATTCTTTGGATGTGGTTGACATAGCCTGTTTGCAAACAAAAAAAATATTTGTTCAAGGATATCCTTTTGCCTAATATGTCTAATTAAAAATTATATATATTTAACAGCATATATGATAATTTTTCAGGTTCCTCAAGTTGTTGATACACTATGGCACCTCAATGCAAAGGACATGCTTCCAGCAATCTGGTTTATTTTTAATAGGAGAGGCTGTGATGCAGCTGTGCAGTATGTTGAAGATTGTAGCCTTTTGGATGATTGTGAGATGAGTGAGGTAGAACTTGCATTGAAGAGGTTTCGCCTTCAGTATCCTGATGCTGTGAGGGAAACTGCAGTGAAAGGACTTATGAGAGGGGCTGCTGCACATCATGCAGGTTGTCTTCCGCTATGGAAATCATTTATTGAGGAGCTGTTTCAGCGAGGACTTGTTAAGGTTGTCTTTGCTACAGAAACTCTAGCAGCAGGAATTAACATGCCTGCTAGGACAGCTGTTATTTCATCTCTTAGCAAAAGGACAAGCAATGGTCGTATCCAGTTAAGCCCTAATGAATTGCTTCAAATGGCAGGTCGTGCTGGACGTAGGGGCATAGATGAAAAAGGCCATGTTGTGGTAGTGCAAACTCCTTATGAAGGTGCTGAGGAGTGCTGTAAGGTTCTATTTTCTGGAGTTGAGCCCCTTGTATCACAGTTTACCGCTTCTTATGGAATGGTGTTGAATCTTCTGGGAGGTGCAAAAGTTACTCGTAGGTCAAATGATTTAGATGAAAATAATGCTTTACAAGCAAGGAGAACTTTGGATGAGGCAAGGAAGTTAGTTGAGCAAAGTTTTGGAAACTACTTGGGAAGCAATGTAATGCTTGCTGCAAAAGAGGAGCTTGCTAGAATACAGAAAGAGATTGAAGAACTGACTTATGAAATTAGTGATGATGCTATAGATAGAAAGAGCAGGAAACTTCTATCAGATGTGGCATATAAGGAGATTGCAGATTTACAAGAGGAATTAAGGGCCGAAAAACGACTCAGGACTGAATTAAGAAGAAGGATGGAGTCGAAGAGATTTTCTGCTCTGAAACCTCTCTTAAACGAGTTTGAAAATGGACACCTACCCTTCATTTGCTTGCAGTATAAGGACTCGGAAGGAGTTCAGAACTTTGTTCCTGCTGTTTATCTGGGGAAGGTCGAGTCACTTGATGGGTCAAAACTTAAGATGATGGTCAATTCTGATGATACCTTTGTGCTGAGCAGTGTTGGAACTGAGTTAAATGCCGGTGAGCCCGACACTGATCAAGACGTTGAACCAACTTATTATGTGGCCCTTGGTTCGGATAACTCATGGTATCTATTTACAGAGAAGTGGATTAAAACTGTTTATAGGACTGGCTTTCCTGATGTTGCTCTAACTCATGGGGATGCTTTGCCTCGGCAGATAATGAGGACACTTCTTGATAAGGAGGAAATGCAGTGGGACAAACTTGCTGACTCCGAGCTTGGTGGTTTGTGGTTTGCCGAAGGATCTCTAGAGACATGGTCTTGGAGTCTAAATGTGCCAGTTTTAAGTAGTTTTTCTGAAAGCGATGAGGTGTTACATGTGTCACAAGAATATACTGAATCTGTAGAACATTACAAGGAGCAAAGGACCAAAGTAGCACGTTTGAAGAAAAAGATAGCCCGTACAGAAGGCTTCAGAGAATACAAAAAAATCTTGGACACGGCTAGGTTTACTGAGGAAAAGATAAAACGGTTACAGGCTAGATCAAATCACTTGATTAATCGAATGGAGCGAATTGAACCATCTGGTTGGAAGGAGTTTCTGCGAATCAGCAACATCATTCATGAAACAAGGGCATTAGACATTAATACACACGTAATATTCCCTCTTGGTGAAACTGCAGCTGCAATACGAGGAGAAAATGAACTCTGGCTTGCAATGGTACTTCGGAATAAAGTCTTGCTAGAGTTAAAGCCACCACAACTTGCAGCCGTTTGTGCAAGTTTAGTTTCCGAGGGGATCAAGGTTCGTGCTTGGAAAAATAATAATTACATATATGAAGCTTCCTCTACTGTTCTTAATGTGGTTAGTTTATTGGATGAACAAAGAAACTCATTTGTGGAACTTCAAGAAAAACACGAGGTAGCAATTCCTTGCTGTTTGGATAGCCAGTTTTCTGGTATGGTTGAAGCCTGGGCTTCTGGTCTATCTTGGAGGGAATTGATGATGGATTGTGCCATGGATGAAGGCGATTTAGCTCGTCTATTAAGACGAACAATCGACCTTTTGGCTCAGATTCCTAAATTGCCTGATATTGATCCGTTGCTGCAGAAAAATGCATCCGCTGCATCTGATGTCATGGACCGTCCACCCATAAGCGAGCTGGCTGGATGATATATTTCCTAGCCTTAATTATGCAGTTTTTTTTGTAACAATTTGTTGTATATCGATTTCTTTTACTTGAATATGATATGATATTATATAATTAAAATTGGAAATGGCTAGAGTATACAAAATTGTATCATCACCAAGAAATAGCACATGTTTTGTATATTGAATACTGATTCTTAAGTCAAATGTAAAGATGAAAAGCATTTCCTATTTGGTTGAAGAAAGAAACAAAATGTTTTTCACATGTTCTTAAGTCAGTGCTAGACTTGTGCAGTCTGGCGAATTTTTCAAAAAGATGCCATAGGACCGACTTCTAATTTGTAGATGCTAATTAATTATGATCCATTTGCCTGTTCTGTTATGGGGTGGCATATAGTCATAGATGGCAAAATAAATCTGACTAGAAATAGGCTTGAATCCAAACTTACCTTGAACACGAAGTTTTTCTTCCGAACTAGAATTTACCCGATATGGGTCACAAACTCTAATGACTTGAATCTAAAATGATCTAAACTCGATATGGGCACAAAAAAGATCCCCCCGTGCGGTGTTTGTTACCACCAGTTTGCAATGGGGGATTAGTCTGTGTGCGGAGTCATGTCAAGCGGACATTCCGTGATTATGAATTATCCTTCAAACCTTGGATTTGGCTGTCTGATATGGACTTGTTCAGTTGTTTGTATGTTTTCTGTTGCCTATTTCACCCATTCTTGACTTGAAATGTAAGCACTCATTATCCGTTTCTTTTTTTTTTTTCCTTTAAACATAATTGGTCGATTTATTTCTAACCAAGAAAAAAGCCACAGCTAAAATAAATGCCCACAGAATCAGCCATATATCCATTTAGTAGCAGCATAAATATATTTTATCTGTATTTAACATTTCCAAACAAAAAAAAAATTATGCAGAGATTTTTCTACTTGGAAATTAGGATGGTTACATCACCAGGCAATTGAAAGATGATAGTTAAAAATAATGCCCCTTCAATCTTACATTTCTTCTCATTCTAGTGGATGTCTCAACAAACATTTTCACAAAAGTTAAAAACACTAATTAAGCATTTATCAAAATTCAAATCTACAGAACAGTGAAACCGTATCCTTACTCCAACAGTAAGTGTAAAGATGGAAATGGTTGAATATATATATTACTTGAGGAAGTGGTTTGCTTCATAATATGGCCAATAAAAAAAATGAGAAAGAAACAAAAATTGTAGATGAATGGATTGAACAAATATCATCTAAAGTTTTACAGCAGATATTACCTCTATGTACATGACAGTGGCTCAAATACAGCACAAAAAACTTACAAAGATATATAACTACAAATCTTTTTGAGCCCTCATCTCCCTTTTTCCTCCAATAATATTTCTTTATTTTGGTTTTTGCTGAGACAGAAATATCATAGTACATTGAAGATGACTTCAAAAATGGTTTTCCATTTCTGGGTCGGCAACGTCAACAACTCTTTCATCCCAGCGCCGGTGTATGAAATGCAATGCAGAAACCCGACTGACGAAGTAAAGAAACCTGCAACTACTCATGTCAGTGTATGTGCCAAATTGAGAAACTAAATTTTCATTATAGTCCTTTGATTCCGAGCAAAAGGGATTTGGTTTAGAACCATACCGTATCTACTCAAGCCATTGAAGTATATGCCAGAAGCAATCTCTGATATCGCTGTTGCCTTTGTAATCTTATTGAATCACCATTTGAAGCCTTAGACTGGTTATGGCATGAGCCAGTCAGTTGTGAGGTTCTTCGTTGTCTCACTCGGAACAAAAAGTCTTCCGTGTCTAAGACATAAGAAACCTACAGGGAACACAAAACACATTTCACTCGTTAATTTATTATACACTGCAATATAAATTGACGAGAAATGCACCTAAATTTTGGCATTGCTAAATTTTTCATCACAATGAAAAGGAATTTCTACTATGTTATATACCTTGGAAGAATTGCAAGCAATCTTGCACTCCAATCCATTTACTACTCTAAGTCCTTCTGTCACTTGGGATGTAGAAGAAAGCTCATCACCACCCGCACATTTGCGTTTATTCCTGCAATGCCATACTAATATGTCAGGATAACTCCAAGGTATAGATCTAAACAACTTTGTCTACCATTGTTACTGTACCGCTTTAAGAAAATCCCAGGCTTCTCCTTTTCCTCTGGAACAACTGAGAGGAAGTCATTGTGCAAATATGCTGCAAAATTAGGGTCCATGGAAACAGCAGTCACTTCAGGCTTATCATGCCCATAGTCCATAAGCTGAATGGAAAGATGAGTTGGTTTGGACAACTGCAGTGATGGAAATATAAGATACAAAGCGAATGTGAGAGTCTAAACATCAGATGAGCAGTCTAAGAAAAAGAAAAAGTAGATAATAACACTTACACATTCGATACGATATATATTCTCATCATGAAGGAGAACCCGGGCATTTTCATGATAAACAACATCAACAAATCTTCCAGATTTCCTTGATTTCTCATACACATATAGTTGAAGAAGCTTATTGTCCATTTCATCACTTGCAACAGCTTGAAGCTGAGGTAAGCACCACAAAATTGAAAGAGTTAAGAACAGAAACACATAGGATACAGAGGGGCAAACTTTGAAAGAAAGAAAGAAAGAAAAAAAGCATTACCTGCTTGACAAGTTTATAGATCAACTTATCCAGCGTAAATAGAACATAAGACTGAGTTCCAATTATAGCTCGACAGTCATCCTCAAATTTTGTATTATCAGAAGAACCATCAAGTAAATTGTAAAGTGCACTTAGGAACCTGTACAACAATAAGAGTTTATATTATTAAACAATATTGACCACCTTTTAAAGTTGCCTGAAGATTTAAAACCAAATTACCTGGCATAAAGATCAGTAGGATTTGAATCACTTGAAGCCCTCCATTTCTTATCAGCAGATGACGAATTAATCTTTGCTGACTGTATTCTCTCATACAATGCCTGTTGAAATTGCATAATGGGATTATCAAGTTGATAAATGAACCACAGGACAAAAATCCACTATGTTTTACTTCAACAAGATGATACTTACTTGGTGAAGCCTAAAAAGCACATAAAATGAGTCATTTCCATAAAAAACCCGTGAATCCTTCTCTTTCTCATGTAATGCAGAAGGGACATGCTTTGCAAGAGGCTTTACAGTTAATAGAAAACGTTCTGAAAATGGTAACAATGCTCCATCTCCTTCAACATCATGGGCATCAGCCATCCCTTCAGCCTCACCTTCACTCTCTGCTTTATTATCATGATCATCATGGTCTATATCTTCCTCTTGCTCCTCCCTTGAATCACCTTCACCAGAATCACTACCGGAAACCTCACCATTCTCAGAAGCATTCTCACTATCCTCTGATGTCCTCTGAGCACTTTCCTCACCTTCATCATCAGCATCAGCATCATTCTCTCCTCCAGCCTCTCCACAGCAAACTTCTTCCTCACCATGTCTCTGATATTGTCTGTTTGCTGCACCATCTTTCACCTTATGGGCAGTCTCCAGACCACCTTCTCCATAATCACCAAAATTGTCTTCCTCAAAATCCCCATTTGGTGATAACTCACCTTCTTCCCTTTCAACTTTGACTTGTCCAGCAGATTCTTCATTATATCTATGACTTTTGATGCCATCTGTCGTCATCCCATTTCCAGACAAGATTGGCCTAGAACAATTGCCAACCTGCAGCAGCATATATAACAACTTAGCACTATATCATCATAGAATTATAACTTTCAAAATCAAATACCGACAATACACCTCTTGCTAACCATCAATGACTTTACTTAAGCCAGACTGCATAATCACAGAAAATATGCTGGCCAATATGTTAATTTTATATTACAACAAACAGTCACGGGTACTTTTCAAAGATACAATGATGATGCTAAGCAAATAATTTATTTCTCATTTCAAGGTTGAATATAACACTTTTGCCATACCTCTGATGATGGTAAATTTTCGTTACTTGACTTTAAATCAACTCCACCCTCAACAGCAGCATTACCAGGTCGGGAAGGATTAGCACTAGGACCTTGCAACAAACATATAACTCAGCACACTAGTAAACATTTCAGAAAAACTGAACAATCAAAAGAATTACTAGCGCAACATCAACAGCATTATTATTTTAGAGGCCTTAAACAAACCTGAAGTATTATCTATGCTAGTTCTTCCATTGCTTTGTTCCACTCCAGCAACAAGGGATGTATTTACATTCCGTTCACCAGAACTGACTTGTTTACTGATCCCTGATATTTCATCACCATTAGCTGGATTAACCTGCATTCTATCTTGTTGAGGAGCATCCGAGGAGGAATCATTCTTATGACCAACACGATCAGTATCAGCAGAACCATCTTGCCTGCCACCATTATCTCCATTCAGCAGCCAAGACCTACTAGAACTTGACTGCTCAGGTGGAATGCTTTCATCTCCATTTCTGGAAGGGTTTAAATGTTTGGAATTCATGGCAACAGCACCAGCACCAGGGCTTCCTTCACTCTCACCAACATTTTTTACATTGTTGCTTTTAGCCTTCACAACATCTTCAGTGTCCTCTGCTCCCTGAGGACGGGAAGGAGCGCCAAGCATGGGTTCCAAAAAGGTAGTCCATATTTTCATTACTTTATCCAACTGTTCAGTGGTACACATTTCCCCACAAGAATATTTGATGAGCTGATATAGATCTTCATGAATTTCAGGATCAGGGTATTCAAACTCCAAATTAGGAATTATAGGTCGTCTATTTCCAGCAGCAATAGCAAGAAGCACATCATCTTCTCTGCGCTTCTTCTCACTGATCTCTTTGATCTCAGCCAATAGAGCTGTACCAAATATGAGAAACAAACAGTGAAAAGTTATGATACTGAAGGCAGCTTAAAGATATACAATTATTATTTAGTTAGAAGAACCGAGTCCTATAATTATTTTAACTGTCAAATATATAGGATAACTTTTGCACTCGATAAGCCAAACTGAAACTGCAGAAAGAGAAACTGCACATGTAACTTCAAAAATATAATCAATCAAATAAACATGTGACATTAGCCCTCAAGTGTGAATAACAAGACGAAACAGGAAATCACTGATGAATAGAAGCTTTCAACACCAGATTTAAACAACTAGAATAGTGCAGGACGCTCACTTGGTATCATGGTAATTTTCCCATTGTATGATAATTATGAAATGTAATATTATCCTCCTAGAATATATTAAACTATCAAGCCCTGATCTCATATAATGGAAAAAAACTGAAAGTACCTTTTGTGCTTAAGTTCTTTGAGTCCTGCTGCTTGAAATAGAAGCTACGGTGATCCAGTGATTTATGATAATTCTTAGAATAAATTTCAGCCCAAACTTTATTAAAATCAGAACGACATCTTGCCCATTCTTCTTGTTTCTGCTTCAAGCGGGTTAAAATAACTGGCAAAGCCAGATGGGCATTCTTCTTTAATACATCCATCACATCAAGTCCATGGTCACCATATAAACGTTCAATGCACCTAAGATTCAGAGCTGCAGTGACAACCATAAGAACAGCCATCAGATAAAGATGAAAAGAGTGTACTACACACTTCATATCTGGATATCTTTTATACATAATTAATCAGCTTATAACCTGTGAAGTGCTCCTCAATACGGATTGGACTGTCTATTTTGATTGTATTGTTGTTAATCTTGTCCAATAGTTCTTCCACACGCTTGGTTGTTACATTCACAGACTCTAACAGCATATCCAGTTCGAACCTGACAACATGAAGTAAACATATTAAATATTTCCAAACTAATTATTAAGGAAAATATTAAAATAAAAATTTAAGCATAAATAGTGCAAGAAAGGGGAGAGAGAGAGAGAGAGAGAGAGAGAGAGAGAGAGAGAGAGAGAGAGAGAGAGAG
>AWWV01014394.1:0-47585 GCA_001974805.1 Corchorus capsularis
AGAGAGAGAGAGATCAATTATAGGAAAGCTACTTTCCTAGGGAAAGCTTAATTAATGCCATGAAAAACAAACATGTCAAAATGGAGCTAAAAGTGAAACCAAATAACCAACCATGACCAGAAAACATGGGCAAAATGCAATTAACAACCATGGGAAGGCCTAACCTGTCATCTTCACAACGAAACAGGCTTTCTTCATACTGGTTTTTGCGCATGTGTTTGAAAGAGTAGTCCTCACTCCCTGAAGTGACAGACACCCAATGATCATTGAGAACTTCAGCACCAAGCTCTGTTCTCTGGCTTGCAGTTGGTATTGGATACTGCAAGGCAGTAGTCAAATAAAGTGGTTAATAAGACAATCAACATATCTAACAGATCATCAAGACAAGGATAAGTAAGAAGCAAAGACATCGTACATTCTTTGGAAGCAGTCGATAACTAGGAGTGCACCGTTCACAATTAGAGAGGTCAAGTTCATTAATAGGCTTTCCCATGTACTTATCCTTGCTGGAAAATAAAGAAACCTTATGACTTCCTGCATCTTTAACTCTATCCCTTTCTCGGGTTTCACGGTCTCTCTCTTTGACCCCATCATCCCTATCACGATCTCGATCTCTATCCCTGTCCTCCACCTTAATTGATCTAGCTAACTGCCCATCATTGCGCGAGATCCCTGCAAGCAAGCATCTAGCTAAGAACTTTGGACTCATTTTATAAGTTCAACTTGGTTCAATAAGCAATGTTCTGGAACTCAAACATAAGTAGAGGTGAGTTCAGTTCAAATATGATTTTCCACTACTTTTATCTAACATGCATCTACAATTGATAGACTGTAATAGTGATGATTCTGCTTTATGATCAACTACAAGGAACATGTAACTAAAACTGATAAGAGGAGTAACACATATTTTACTTACTTTTACTGACAAAATCAGCAAGCAGTCCCTCTGCATAATAGGATTTCGTTAGTCAATACTGACAATGTAGAGTTTATATCAGAATACTGAAGACATTTGTCTCAAATAATTACCATTCTTCTCACAGCACACCAAAAACTCATCAAATCCATCCATCAGATCTGGGTATCTTCCAAGCAAATCATTAACCTAGACAAGAAACAGTTTCCCAATGTGACTAAGTTCTATTTTCAATCATGACTTCAAATTAGGAGTTCGCATATATTTCACAAGGACTTATATAGGAAACCAGTGATGCTAAATTATGATTCTTCTTCTTCTTCTTACTTTTTCTTGTTTTGGCAAATCATTTGTGATTTTATAACCCGTAAATATCAGGTCACTTCACAAGATGTAGCCTTCAAAATTCTGGGAAAACCTTGGCTTTACCCAATTCAAAAATAGAATAACAGTTGAAGTGTTCCAATTAAAATATGTAAGATTAACTACATCAATTCCTCTGACAAATTGCTAATGTGAGCTGATCAAGAAATTAGTAAATTCACAAACTAGACTAGAGGTTGTCTGTTAACCATACCAAAGATTGCAATTCTGTGCGTGAGATCACTTCCTTGCTATAGAGATGAAGGCACTTCAAGAATTCCTGATAATCATCACGTAACTTCTCTTTCACTTTATCACAGAAAGCAAACTCTTGATGATATGCACCTGACATGGAATAAACTACGTCAAAGAAGCAGAATGAAAATGCTGATAAAAAGGCATACATTAAGATCTGAAAATTTTTTTGTGCCAAAAAAAAAAAAGATCTGAAAATAAAAGAACCCAATTTACTACATAAAAATCATACAGCTGAGAGCTGCTAAAAAGCAAAAAAATAAATAAAAAAATCCATTCAAGAAAAGCTTTGCTATTCACACAAATGAATGATATCTCCCTCAGAATATTCATAAGAATGATGTACAGATACATAAGAATCTTATATAATTTTGTAAAGTTGCATACTCCAACAGAAATACAAAATTTATATGATGTTAAAATAAAATTTTATCATATACAACAGAAATGCCTTACGTGCAAGATAAGCACTTATTAACATTTTATTTTAGTCAGTCATAGCTATGCACATAAACGTTGAGTGAGAAGCAGAAAACTCACTTTTCATTGCATTTTTATCATCATAAGCAGGGCCATCCCCACCTTGCTGCAACTGCTCATCATAAGCAGAGCCATCCCCACCCCTACGAGCTGGTTTTCCACTCCGCTTAGGTGGAAACCGCATGTTAAATTCTCTGTTGCCATCATTCTCAAAGTCTCGATCATCCTGTTCTCGGTCTCTCCTATCTCTGTCTTCTCTTTTGTCTCTTTCTTTTTCACCACGTCTCCGTTGATCTTTTCTATCATGATCTGGATCAGGGCGTTCCACACTGAGGTCACGGTCAGCTATAGTCCTCTCTTTCTGCCAGAAATTCTCATAAATCAAATGCTAGTCGAGAAGTAATCAGAAGTGAGTTAAAAGTAAACCTAAAAGAAACCTTATCAGCATGTGCTGGACGCATTGTAGGCATAGCAGAGCTCCTGTCACGGGGTATAGAGTTTCTCCCAGAGGAAGCATACTGGTTAGAGGCTGTTGCTGAAGTATCAGGCAGAAAATGAGTGAACTCCAAAAGCAGATCTGTGTGGTCTTTAAAAAGAGCAGCAACCTACAAGGGAGTGTAGTATTTAATCATGACAGCACAACATCCTATCCTAGGCTAAGGGTATATAAATTCATGACAAATTGTAAGTTAGCAAAACAGAGAAAATAAGTAAACTATGACCTAGCATACCTCCTGGTAGACCTCAGCGATAGACTTGTTTTCTTTTCTATACATGTTTAAAATGTCCAAGAATGACTTATAGACACGATCATCACCTTGAAACCTTGTCTGCGAAATTCCAACAATGAGATCACAAACTTTGCTGGCAAACAACTGATCCCACAAATCCATTAATGATGAAAGATTTCTACCTTAATCTTGTTTACAAAACTGATAGCTTCATCAAACTCCACTGGCTTCTTTTGAGGAGGCTGTTGTTCATCCTCTGGTGGGAGTGTTATCTCATATCCCTTAGGCAAAAAGGTATTGAAACCCAAAATTAGGTCTCGATACCCTTTAAATAATTCCTTCACCCTTCCAATGACACCTGCAGTGTCAATTCTACACTCAACAGACCGTTACCCAAAGTCAGAATCAGCTTGACACAAACATTACCAGAGGATAAGGAGAAAAAACATAATCAACAGACCTTTGAGACTTGAAGTCTCTCATTACTTCAAGAAAATCATCATATTTTTCCCTTTTATCATGAAATATGTCTTTAACAGCCTTGAGATAGGCCAGTGCATCATTTGTAGTCAGTTTCTGCGCAGCTACTGTTCCTCCCACCAATTGGGGTTGCTCAGAGCTTCATCATCCAGAAACATAAGAAATCATGAGATATTAAAGAACATTTCCAGTAAATTATCATCACGTATTTAATAAGCTTACCACATGAATTTAAAGATATACAATTACCACTTGAAAAAACTAGATCAACAGCACAGATCACTTAACTTTTCACGCACGATTAAAACCTTATCTTAAAACTAGTCAGACTGTTCACAGAGGATAAACTCCAAACGTAGCCATCCATAAAAGGAAGAATATTTACTATTTTTACTATCTCCAAACCTCATTAGAGAAAAGCAAATTACACACAATCTAAATATTCTGAAAACCAGAAACCTAAACTTCAAAAAAAGATGATCTTTTCTTCAAAGCTCAACGAAAATTCACATGTATAAATGAGCTAAACTTACATAAACTAAAATTAAACAAGAGAAAACACTAATCAAATCCACTAAACTAAACAACAGAGAGAAAATCATCCATAGTAATTTGACCTGTAATTAGAAACTTAATCTCATTGTTATTAACTATCATAATCAGAACACGAAATTTAAAATAATGAAAATATTTAAAATAATATGAAAGAAAATAAGAAGATAAAGTTATATTTTACCCTTCTCCCCGAGAAGAAACCGTCGGTCTTTTAAGTTGGGAAGCGCCGCCGATGTAAACCTCATCTCTAGAGCGCTTCATCTCTTTTCTCGAAACAAAACAAAAACTCGCTTTCTCTTCCTCTTTATTTTCTTCCTTTTTATTTTCACCAACAAATCATGCTCTGGACTTTGATTATCTCCAAACGAAAGAATTTCTACAATCAGAACAAAAACACAGTCGTTTATACCAAACCAACGAACACAGAGCAGATCTCGAAACCAAACAGAAAATCACCAAACCAACAAAATTTTCTTTTTTCTCTTCTCACCTCTCCAAACAGATCACCACCGAAAAGAATTTACTCGAAAAATTCACATTACTTGTAGATAAAGGCACGCTGATGAAAACAATTTTCTTTAAAAACAGATAAAACCTTCCTTTTTCTTCTTATTTTCGAACTCTGTAAATTGTAAGAGATTAAGCACAGAAATAAAGTCTTCTTAACCAAGCTAGTTTTTTTTTTTTTGGGAGCAAAAAATAAAAAATCGAAGTTATAGTTTTCAGATTTCTATCTTCTTATTCTCGTGATTGTAGCAAAAAGGAACGTTTAAGAGAGGGAATTTTTACGATAATAATTAAAAAAAAAATCTTTTTGGCTTTGAGAGAGAAACAGAGAAGACACAATGTTGTATAAATTTTGGTTGATGTTAATTTTAAAGAAAGGAAGACAACTTAAGAATTGTGATATATATGTGGGAGAGGCGACCGGATAGTAAAGAAGAAGAAGGGAGGTGTGGGATTAGTAATTTAAGACGTCCCGTGGCCGGTTTCTTTTGCGTGGATTAACCGGGTATAGGCGGTTAATCTTAATAAAAATTAGGGTATGATTAGAGTCAATTAAGAGCGTACTAAGCACGATCTCGGTTAATTAGGATTTGGCATTTGGGAGTGCAGGGCAACCTAGATAATTGGTTAACGATTAAATGTTAAAAATTAAAAAGACGAGGGTAAATATAAATCGGAAATGTAAATTTTATCTTATGTAAAATGTAGAATGGAATTTGAAACGCCGCGTTTTAGATTCTGTTCCAAGATTTACTTTTTGGGTGAGTTTAGGGTTAGGGCAAAATGGATTCATTGGTTCAACTTTTGTTAAAATTCAAAAAGAAAATAGAAAAAGCAAACTGTTTTTCTTATTGCAAGTTTTAGCTTTAGAGTTTGGTATATGAACAAGACTGTGAGCAGTATAAGTTGTTAAATTGGAGTATTTTTGGAATTCTTTTTGGATGATGATAAAAATCAGGATAAGTCATGTAAATTATTTAAAAAAATAATTAGAGTAATTTGATTGTTTATGTTAATACCATTTGCCCAATGCTGCAAGTAGTTTAAACGTTTGGGAAGGAAAAAAAAAAGAAAAAGAAGCAGAATTGTGTAATTTATGATTTATTTATCTTGAAATGTGGCTGTTGTTGGATTGGAAATGGATGTGCAAGTGGCCAGTGGGTGCTAAAGACATGGGCTGAGCCAAGCCTGACTTTGCAGATAGGCAAAGTAACTAAGTAAGAACTGAAATGGCCCAATCACATGTTACCATGGACTCATAGCTCATAATTAGTAGATTTATGTTAGTAATTTGGTTAAGCTAGTTGGCCCAAGTTAAGCTTCGGCTGTTGTGAGCGTGAACCGTGGTTCGGTTTTGATTATGATATTGAATCAAGATTCTTTTTTTTACCCCACCCGGCTTGACTAATCCGGATTTAACCCATGTCACGCATATGGTTTTAGTAGTTGAATCTACCAACAGCAACAGAGTTTTGCGTATACAAGTAACTTACCATTTGATTCAACCCCGTCTACCACTTGATTCAAGCCAATGTTGATTGAATCAAGTTTCTTATTCCCAAGTTCAGTTGGAATCTAAACTCCCAAGGAAGGTTTGGTTTCGGTTTTGGTTCAACTCCACAATTTTGAATCGAACTGTGATTAACTTTACTTTTGTAACATGGTTTAAAGTTCAATGAGAAGTTCACTGTGTTTCCTGAGCAGTATAATAAACATGCAAGACATACAAAGAAAAATAAAAAAATTCCATGAAAATACCCAATTACAATGGTTGGTGAAATCATTTTGTATCATGATGATCTGGATCAGGGCGTTCCACAAGGTCAGCTGTAGTCCTCTCTTTCTGCCAGATATTGTCATAAATCAAATGCTAGTCGATCGAGACAAGTAATAATAATCAGAAGTGAGTTAAAAATAAACCTAAAACTAACCTTATCAGCATCTGCTGCAACTGCACGCATTGTATTTGTAGGCATAGCAGAGCTCCTGGAGTTTCTCTGGTTAGAGGCTATAGCCGATGAATAAGGCAGAAAATGACCGAACTCCAAAAACAGATCTGGGTGGTCTTTAAAAAGAGCAGCAACCTACAAAAGGGAGAGTTGTATTTAATCATGAAATTGTACCACATCTTAATTATCCTAATAAGGCTAATTAAGGGTATATATATAAATTAATTCATGCCAAAATAATGTAAGTTAGCAAAACAGAGAAAATATAAGTAAACTATATAAACCTAGCATATATATATATATATATATATATATACACCTCATGGTAGACCTCTTCGATAGACTTGTTTTGTTTTCTATACATGTTCAAACTGTCCAAGAATGTCTTATAGACACGACCATCATCACCTTTAAACCTTTTCTGCGAGCGAAATTCCAACAATGAGGTCACAAACTTTGCTGGCAAACAATTAACTGATCCCACAAATTAATCCATTAATGATGAAAGATTTCTACCTTAATCTTGTCTACAAAAGAAATAGCTTCATCAAACTCCACTGGCCTCTTTTGAGGAGGTTGTTGTTCATACTTTGGTGGGAGTCTTATCTCAAAATCCCTAGGCAAAAAGTTATTGAAGCCCAAAATTAGGTCTCGATGCCCTTTAAGCATTTCCTCCACCCTTTCAATGACACCTGAAGAGTCAATTCTACACTCGACATGCCATTACCCAAATTAAGTCAGAATCAGAAACAGCTTAATTAATTGACACAAATTAACAGTAATTAGAACATAGTAATTAATGATCATCAGAATTCAGACCTTTGATCCTTGAAGTCTCTCATTACTTCAATAAGGCTATCATATTGATCATGAAATGTTTCTTTAACAGCCTTGAGATAGGCCATTGCATCAGTTGTAGTCAGCTTCTGACTACCTCCTGTTCCTCCTACCATTTGGGGTATCTCAGAGAGCTTCATCATCCATAAACATAAGATCAAATCATCAGATTAAACAAACGTTTCCAGTAATTTTATCAAACACTTAATATGTTTTACAGATCAATGCAAAATTAAACAAGCAAAAGTACTAATCAAATTCACTAAACTAAACAACTGAATTAGGAAACCATTAATGGTAATTTTCACTAGCAATTTAGAAAACTTAATCTCATTGTTATCAACTTTCATAATCATAATCAGACAAAAATAAAAGATATAAATATGAAAAAAATGCAGTGTTTTATTTTACCCTTCTACCCGAGAGGAAACCCCATCTCTAGACCGATTCATCTCTCTTTAAGAATCAAAGCAAAAACTCGCTTTCTCTGTCTCTCTAGTCTCTTCTCTCGCTCTCTCTTTTTAAAATTTTTCCATTTGATTTTCACCAATAAATCATGCTCTTAACTTTGATTATCCCCAAACAAAAATTTCAAAACAAATAAAACACAATAGTTTAAACTTTAAACCAAACCAACACAAAGTATATCTCATAACCAAACCAAACAGAAAAATCAACAAACCAAACGAAATTTCTTTTTTTTTTTTTCTTTCTTACCTGTTCAGTCTTCGAAGAGATCAGCACCAAATTGAAACTTTCACTCAAAAAGGCACGCTTAAGAATTACTTATAGGTAAAGGTAGGGCTTAAGAATTTTGATATATATATAGGCTGGGATAATATTAACTTTGTGCCAAAAAAAATTTCAGCGGCAAATGTGGCCCAATCACAGCATGGACTCGTACATCATAGTAGATTACTAGATTTATGTTGGTAATTGGTTAAGCGTTGGCCCAAGTTAAGCTTCGGCCGTTGTGACCGTGGTTCGGTTTTGAACTTTTGATTCTGATATTGAACCCAGATTCTTGTTCCCAAGTTAAATTGGAATCTAAACTCTCAAAGAAGGTTTTGTTTAACTCCCCAATTTTGAATCGAACTGTAATTAACTCTACTTATTGGAAGCTTTTTTTTTTTTTCCAATAGAAATGGCAAAAAAATTTTTGCCCAGGTCACCCATCTGCAACTCAATTCCTGTTAATTAGTCCGTTGAGATCCTTCATAGGTCTCAAGACTCACCCATACTCATACCCAAAAAAAAAAAAAAAACCTCACCCATACTGTTTGTGGTTGTGGCAGCAAGACATGAGAAAATAAAGAGTGAAATATGTTCTTTTTTTTTGTTATACTTACAAGTTAAACTTGTTTAAACCTATCACCCCTTACTCCATCATTGTAACATGGTTTAAAGTTCAATGAGAACTGTGTTTCCTAAGCAGAGTAGTATAATAAACATGCACGACATACAAAGAACAACAAAAAAATTCCATGAAAATACCCAACAATGGTTGGAAACCGGTTGTTGAAATCATTTTCAACGTCTAAATCATCCTGAACTTCTCAGTCTCTTCTATCTCTGTCTTCTTTCTTGTCCCTCTCTTCTTCACTGCGTCTCCTTTGATCTTTACCTGCATTCAACCATAAGTAAAACTGACTTCAGTTCAAATATGAAATTAAGACTGTAATATGATAATTCTGCCTTAAGATACAAGGAACATATGTAACTGAAGCTGATAAGAGTTGATTACTTATTTTTACTGAAAAAATCAGCAAGCATTCCCCCTGCATAATAGGATTAATTCATTAGTCAACACTGACATTATTGAGTTTATATTAGAAAACTTAAGACATTTGTCTCAAATATATACTTACCATTCTTCTCACAGCACACTAAAAACTCATTAAATCCATCCATCAGATCTGGGTATCTTCCAAGCAAATAGTTAACCTAGACAAGAAACAATTTCCAAACCTGACCAAGTTTTATTTCAACCATGTCTTCAAATTAGTACTAATAAAATTCACAGACTAAAGTTTGTCAATTAACCATACCTGCTTTTGCAATTCTGCGCATGAGATTACTTCATTGTTATAGAGATGAAGGCACCTCAAGAATTCTTGATAATGATCAGGATTTCCTAACTTCACTTTCACTTTATCACAGAAAGCAGACACTTGATTATATGCACCTGACATAGAATAAACTAAGTCAAAGAAGCAACATGATGGCAATTATGCTGATTTATAAGAGAACCCAATTTATTAAACAAAAATCATACAGCAGAGAGAGTTGCCACAAAGCAGGAAAAAAAAGAACCATTCAAGAAAAGTTTTGGTATTCACACAACTGATATCTCCCTCAGAATATTTCATAAGAATGTTGAGTGAGATAAGCACATATTTATATATGTGAAACAGAATACATATTTAGTCGACCAATAAATGTTGAGTGAGAAACAGAATACTCACTTTCCATTCCATCTTTAGCATCATGATGGTCAGAGGTTGTTGCCCAAGTATCAGGCAGAAAACGAATGAACTCCGAAAGCAGATCCGGGTGGTCTTTAAAAAGAGCAGCAACCTACAAAGGGATTAAATGATATGAAGGCTAAGGGATCATAAATCCATGCCAAAATGTAAGTAGGGAAAATATATACATACCTCCTGGCGGACCTCAGTGATAGACTTGTTTTGTTTTCTATACTTGTTCAAAATGTCCAAGAATGACTTATAGACACGATCATCATCACCTTGAAACCTTATCTGCGAAATTCCAACAATGAGATCACAAACTTTGCTGGCAAACAACTGATCCCACAAAATCCATTAATGAAAAGAGATTCCTACCTTAATCTTGTTTACAAAACAAATAGCTTCATCAAACTCCATTGGCTTCTTTTGAGGAGGCTGTTGTTCATCCTCTGGTGGGAGTCTTATCTCAAAATCCCTAGGCAAAAAGTTATTGAAGCCCAAAATCAGGTCTCTGTGCCCTTTAAGCAATTCCTTCACCCTTTCAACGACACCTGGAGTGTCAGTTCTACACTCAACATGCCATTACCAAATATCAGAAACAGCTTAATTCACACAAACATTAATTAGCAGAGGATAAAAGAGACAAAAGCATAATAATCATCAGACCTTTGATCCTTGAAGTCTTTCATTATTTCAAGAAGGCCATCGAATTTCTCCCTTTGATCATGGAATGTTTCTTTAACAGCCGTGAGATAGGCCACTGCATCAGTTGTAGTCAGTTTCTGAATACCTCCTGTTCCTCCCACCATTTGGGGTTGCTCAGAGCTTCATCATTCCAGAAACATAAGAAATCATCAGATTAAACAACATTTCCAGAAATTTATCACATACTTAATGTTTTACAGATCAAGGCATTTTGGTGATCCAAAATTGCTCCCACATAATAAATAGATTATCAAACATGGTGATTTAATTATTAAGTGTAAATCATCGTAGATTTTGGAGGGATCATCCTATACTGAACATCACTTCAAAGAAAATTCACAAATATATAATTGAGCTCGAGCTCGAACTTACATAAACTAAAATTAAACAAGCAAAGGTACTACTAATCAAATTTGCTAAACTAAACAACAGAATTAGGAAATCATTAATGGTAATTTGACTAGCAATTTAGAAACTTGATCTCATTGTTATCAACTTCCATAATCAGAACACGGAATTTACAAAAATAAAAAATATATATATGAAAAGAAAAATGCAAAGTTTTATTATACCCTTCTACCCGAGAAGAAACCCCATCTCTAGACCGATTCATCTCTCGAAACAAAGCAAAAACTCGTTTTCTCTGTCTCTCTTTTTTAAAAAAAAAAATTCCCTCTGATTTTCACCAATAAATCATGCTCTGAACTTTGATTTGATTATCCCCAAACAAAAATTTGTACAGTCAAAACAAATAAAACACACTAGTTTAAACTTTAAACCAAACCATCACAAAGTATCACTCAAAACCAAACAGAAAAATCACCAAACCAAACGAATTTTCATTTTCTTTCTTTCTTACTGCGAAAAAAAAAACGAATTAACATTTTTTCCTCTTCTCACCTCTTCAAAGATATCACCACCAAAATGAAATTTTCACTCGAAAAAGGCACGCTTAATCAAAAAATAATTACTACTTGTGTAGAGAAAGGGGAGGGCTTAAGAACTGTGATACATGCTGAGAGCCCTTTTGCCCGGCACTTAACTCCTGTCCATTTTTTTCTTCTTTTCACTTTGCAAAATTTCAAATTTTTACAATTTGCCCAAACGAACGGAAGCTTAACCGCTCCGTTATATGAGAAAATAATTTTTTTTTTAAATCCATATTTTCTTAAAATTCTAGTAGCAAATGAGCTTTTGCTGGATTTGGGCTTACTCAAGCCTAACATGAGATGCGCAAAGAAAGAGCTGAAGCGACCCAATCTAAATCACATGATAGATTTATGTTGTTATTGACTCCAATGGTTTTAGTTATTTTCGCCATTTTATTTTCCATCTAATTCCAAATTTAAAGAATCAAAGAATAATGATAAGCGAATAATAAAAAGTGGTAAGCCACTTATTCCAATTTAAATAGGTTTCAGTTTCGAAATCTTGTGCACACAATCGTCCCCGTTAGTAGACTCACTCATCAAATCTCAGGTCTCAGTTTCAAAATCTTGTAACCGTTCCCATTGGTGGGTCGTTGGTAGACTCACTCATCAAATTTCCCCGTTGGTAGACACTCACTTCATCAAATCTAAGTGCACGACTTGTATCGAATCCATATTTTCTTAAAATTCTAGTAGCAAATGGGCTTTTTTGCTGGATTTGGGTTGACCCAAGCCTAACATGAGATTTTTTTTTTTAATTCTTATATGCTCAATTGAGAATTCAATACAAATTAAGAACTTGTTTTAAATAAACTAATTATACACTAAACAAATAAATAAACAAACAAACTACTAAACTCACATTTCGTAGGACTTGAATCTGGAACTCACAGTCCAGACATGATGCACTCACCAGCTATGATAGATTTATGTTGTATTAGCCTGATTTAGGTATTAAGTCCAATGTTTTAGTTATTTTCGCCATTTTATTTTCCATCTAATTCCAAATTTAAAGAATCAAAGCATAATGATAAGCGAATGATAAAAATTGGTAAGCGGTTTGTTTCAGTTTAAGCAGGCCTTAGGTTCGAAATCTTGCGTACGCAGCCGCCCCTGTTGGTGGACTTAGTCATCAAATCCAAGTGTACGACTCGGGTTGAATCCGGATTAGTCAGAGCGAAACTCTGGATACCGAGTAGGAAAAAAAATAATGATAAACAAGTTATAATCATCATATCTTTATTAGTAGCTGATAAGTTCCTTTCCATGCCTATTTAAATCACCAATTTTTTTTTTATAGAAAGAAGATTAGCATATTTAATTTGTTGTTCAATTAGCATATCCCATGGCTTTTCTTTCACTACAATACTTTCTCATATATATAATTAAATCTAATTATTAAAATTTCCAATTTAACAATCCACGGCTTTGAATTTCATACTAAACTCAACCTATAGTTTATAAAAATATCAACTTATAGAAAAGTACTTCTAAACGAAAAAAAAACTATATATATGCTAAACTAATTTGATAATATAATATTTCGTATTTTGCAAAAAGAAAATAAAAAATTGTGTTTAGCATTAACACCATCGTGCAACACTGCTATGTTTGGTAGGAAGGTAAGAAATTGTATAGAAAGGAAATAAGGGAGGAAGTGAAAAGAAAATTATTACACTTCTCTTTTTTTCTACTCATGAACATGGTATTGAAATGGATTACACAATAAGAGATAGTCATCTCCTTTCGCATAATCCCACTCTGCCCATCCCAGGTTTCGAACCCGGGACTCCCACAAGAAATCCCAAGCTCTTAACCATTGGGGTGTCCCCTTGGGGACATTACACTTCTCTTTTGTTGTTTGGTATTACTCCTATGAATTGTATTAAAAAAAAATTACTCCTATGAGAGAAGGAAATTAGAAGTTCAAGCAAAAAAAAAGAAAGAAGGAAATTAGAAGGAAATAAATTCATTGATGATAAAATTGTAACATGACTAGTTTTCATTTCGAGAAATTGTTAGGTGGGACGGAACCACCACGTCATCCATGAGACCAACCAATGATATTAAGATAACCCATCAATTTTCTAAAACTCTATCCCAATAATAGAGAAATTATTAGGTGGGACGGACTCACCATGTCATCCACGGGACTAACCAATAGAATTTTGCCATGNCAAATAAAACTCCTTAAATCTAGGCACGATTTTTAGTCCAAGGTTTAGCCCCCTTTTAAAACAAACCCTATATAAAGGGTAAGTCCCCAAATTTGAGATTTTATTGGGATAGGGTTTTAGAAAATTGATGAGTTGTCTTCATATCACTGGTTGGTCCCATAGATGACGTGGTGGGTCTGTCCCACCTAATAATCTCTCCCAATAATATCTCAAACTTGGGGACTTACCCTTTATAGAGGATTTATTTTAAAAGGGGGCTAAACCTTGAGCTAAAATCGTGCCAATATTTCATTGGTTAGTCTCATGGATGATGTGGTGGGTCTGTCCCACCTAATAATTTCTCTTTAGTTTGACACTTTCCTCCCAATGTTTAGGAGGAAATTAATCTAGAGCAATAATCTTTCCCATTTCTCTCCTCTTTCCTTTGTTGTATATCCTTCCTATCAAACAAGAGAAAATTGTATTTCCCTCCCATTTTCCTTCCTCCCTACTTGCCTCCTACCAAACACAATGTTCTTATTATATACTCCCTCTGTCCCTAATTATAAGTCCCTTTTTGGTCAACCAACATCAAACTTTGACCAATGATTTATAAAAAAATATATAAAATTTAATTTTAAAAAAATATGTGTTGAAAAATTTGTAATTCAAAGTTTATAAGTGTTATTTTTTTAAATTATATTAATTTATATATTTTTTATAAACATTAGTCAAAGTTTGGCTTGATTGACTAAAAAGGGACTTATAATTAGAGACAGAGGGAGTATTATATATGATGATTGTTGATAATTTAATATAGCTTCTATCTGTCTCCAAAAATTGATAAAATTGAATCAAAACTCCCATGTCTAGCTTTCATGGCTTTTCTCTTAAGTTGTGCCCTGCCCACCCAACAAATGGGAGGTACACGTACATGTAAATTAATGTGTTCCAAGCAAGAGACTATTGTACACTTATGCAAGACAATGCAAATTAGAACAATGAAAAACTCATTCACAGGAGAAATTATTAGGCGGGACGGATCCACCACGTCATTTATGGGACCAACCAATGATATTAAGACAACTCATCAATTTTCTAAAACCCTATCCAAATAATATCTCAAATTTGGGGACTTACCCTTTATAGAGGATTTATTTTAAAAGGGGGCTAAACCTTGGGCTAAAATCGTGTCTAAATTTAAGGAGTTCATTTGACATGTCAAGATTTCATTGGTTAGTCCCATGGATGACGTGGTAGGTCCGTCCCTCCATTGACGGACTTGTTTCCATTTCTATGCATGAAATCCATCAAAATGACCAAGAATGTATAGACATGATGATGATCATCACCTTGAAACCTTGTCTGCAAAATTCCAGAAATAATGAAATCACAAACTAATTTGTTGGCAAAACAAGTAATGATCCCACAAAATCCATTAATGAAAAAAGATTTCTACCTTAATCTTGTTTACAAAATTAATACTAGCTTCTTCAAACTTATCCTCTGGAGGGAGTGTAATCTCATATTCCCTAGAGCAAAAGGTATTGAAACCCAGAATTAGGTCTGGATGCCCTTTGAACAATTCCTTCACCCTTTCAGTCACACCTAAAGTGCCAATTCTACACTCAACAGTCAACATACCATTACCCAAAGTCAGAACTCAGAAACAGCTTAATTTGACACAAACAAACATAATTAGAAAGAGGATAAAAGAGCAAAAAAGCATAATAATCATCAGACCTTTGAACCCTGAAGTCTCTCATATTATTTCAAGAAAGTCATCATATTTCTCCATTTGATCATGAAATGTATCTTTAACAGCCTTGAGATAGGCTAATGCATCATTTGTAGTCATGCGTTTCTGCAAATCTACTGTTCCTCCCACCATTTCGGGTTGCTGAATAAGCTTCATCATTCCATAAATATAAGAAATCACCATCAGATTAAACAAGATTAATTCCAGTAATTTATCACATATTAATATGTTTTCCAGATCAAATGCATTTTGGTGATCCCAAAATCGCTCCCGCATAAAAAAAATTTATCAAACATGGGCTCCAATTAAGATTTAAGTCATGATATAATTGATTACATAACAAGCAAAAATACTAATTAAATATACTAAGCTAAACAACATAATTTAGGAAATCATTAATATAGTAATTTGACTTGCAATTAGAAAACTTAATCTCATTGTTATCAACATTCATAAATATCAGAACACGAAATTTCATTGCCAAAAAAAAAATTAGAACACGAAATTTTTAAAGAATAAAAAATGTATATATGAAAAAATAAAAAGCTAAGTTTTATTTTACCCTTTTACCCGAGAAGGAAATTAAAACCCCATGATCATCTCTAGACCGATTCATTCATCTCTTTTTACGAACCAAAGCAAAAACCCTTTTAATTAGTTTCACCAATAAATTAATCATGCTCTGAACTTTGACTAATGACCCCCAAACAAAAAACTTTTACAGTCAAAACACGTCAACGCAAATAAAACACCCTAGTTTATTCAAACCAACACAAAGTAGATCTCAAAACACAAACCAAACGAATTTTCAATTTTTTTTTTCTTTCTCACCTCTTCAAAGAGATCACCTCCAAAATGAAATTTTCACTCGAAAAAGGCACGCTTAAGAATTACTTGTAGATAAAGGTATAGGGATTAAGAATTCTGATAAATATATAGGCGGATAATGTTAATAAAAATTAAGGTATAATCTATACTAATTATCTATATCTATATCTATACTAATTATAATGTGAGTCTCTGTTCGGAAACAAACTCAGTTACTCACAAATAAATATACCAATATAAAATATTTACAACTCATTAGACTAAAATAAAAACTGTTTTCTCAAAAAAAGAATAAAAACTGTTAAAAAAGTGGTTAATTAACCATTAAACTTATCCACTGACTTATTGTTAGTTATCAGTTAAATCTCCATACAACTCGGTGACTCACAATAAAATATTTAAAACACATATAAATTTAAATTAAAAACTGCCATCACATTTTTTTTTCCGGTGAAAAAATTGCCATCACATTTAGTTATCAATTAAATCTAAATAAATCTAAATAACCATGTTTATCCATACAATAAGTTAATTAACCATCTTACTTATCTTTCTCCCCTAAACCGTTGAGACTTCTTTTCTTCTTCTCTTCTCATCACCATCTTTCCAAGAAAACAAGAGCCTACTTTTTGTTCCTCTCTTCTGATCATCACCATTCTTCCAAGAAAACAAGACCCTATTTTATTATGTTTCTCCAACAACTTAATGCTCTTGAGAGAGACATTTGAAAATCATGGAGCAACATTCATGGAAAAACTCTTCAACAATGTAGATCTTCAATTTTCTATATCACTTTTGTATAGTTTATTTTTCTAATGAATATATTTGTTTAAATTTTATATCGTTTATTTATCAATTAGATATTTTTCCATTATGAGATTTATTTATGTATTGGGCTTAGATTTCTTAAGTTTTATTTATGCCGTTTTTCACTCCTTAAATTTGCAGCACCCATTTTTACTCTTAATTTGTACGGGATGTAATGATTAATGATGTTGTAATTACAATATTTTTTGTTTTGCATTGGTTAAACAATTTTTTTTTTTCGGTGGTGGATGAGACCAAAAGATTTAGGCCTGGTTTGACATTGCGTTTGCAGATAAAAAAAAAGTTGCTTTTGAACCCAAACGCAATACCAAATAAATCACGTTTGTGTCAAAAGCTAATTTTGAACGCCCAAGCCAACCCGAGAAGCTAATTTTTAGGTGCTTTTGCGTTTCAAAAGTACTTTTGGACATTAAATGACTAAAATCCTAGTAATTTTTCTCTTCACTTTTTAACTAGCATATCCTTTTTAGACAATTTATCCTTCAACCCCATTTTTTCACAGCAATACCAAACATTATTTACATTTTTCTACCGCAATTCAAAAAAGCACTTATCAAAAGCACTTTTTCCAAACCAAGCTTTTTCAAATTGCAACCTCAATATCAAACCAAACCTTAAGAAACTCTGCAATGCAATGTTGGTGGCTTTGAGATGCAAATGTTGCTCAATTGGAGGTTCAAGTGCTCAATTGGAGGTTCAAAGTGATTGTTTTAGTGGCTATAAAGGAGATCAAAAAAGGCAACAAGACGAACTGGGAATTTGGCTGTCTACTCGATGAAAGTATAATTGCTAATTGTTGCAGTTAATGTTTTCTTATTTAAGAATTCTTTCTTAAAAACTATATAAGTTTTCTTTTTTTTCTCTTTCATCTTTGTTTTTTATTAGGGTAATTTTAATAGTATTTGATTTATTAACACTTAACACCTTACTGAATGACCATATGATTTTCCAACTTATAAATCTTATCATTTTATTAAAAATGTAAAACTATTGATAATGATTACTAATTTTAAATTACTACTTCTATCTTCTTCCTTTTTTTTGTGAAAAAATACTTCTATCTTTTAATGTACGTGTAGTAGTAAATTATAACAATTAAGAGTTAAATATGATCTAAAGTTTTTCATTTTATTTATATTCAAGTTCTTAATTTTGGATTTGCATGCGCATGCGCGTGTGCTCGATTACTAGTACTAATTATAATGTGCTAATTATAATGTGAAGTCCTGAGTTTGTGTCACGAGTTGACTCGGAGACAAACTCGGTGACTCACAACTAAATTATTTGGAAATTAATATTTTATGAAGTTGGTTAACAAAACTAAAATAAAAAACTGCTATCTATACTAATTATAATGTGAAGTCCTGAGTTTGTGTCACGAGTTGACTCGGAAACAAACTCGGTGACTCACAACTAAATTATTTGAAAATTAATATTTTATGAAGTTGGTTAACAAAACTAAAATAAAAAACTCTATCTAGATTTTATGAAGTTGGTTAACCAAAAAACTCTTTCATCTTATCCACTAACTACACTAATAAGGTATCCACTAACAACACTACTCAACGTATCTTCTTCTTTTTCATCTTTCTCTTCTCAAATAACTACACAAACACAAACCTTTTTCATCTTCCTCTGATCTCATACTTCTGCCAAGAACACGACATATATACTTAGCAGAACTTTTAAAATTTTATCTCAAAACCCACTTCTACATTCTTCATCTTTCTCTTCCTCCCATAGTTTTGACAATAACACTAAACAGTATCATTGATAATCAACAACATACACATTTTGCTGAAAAGTTTTTAAGATTGGGAGCCATTCACCAACAGCATACTCATTTTGGTAAAGAGTTTTGAAGATTGGAAGCCATGCACATTACACCAAGACAATGTAATTATTACTTTAATACTTATATATATATATATATATATATATATTTGGCAAAAACTTTAATACTTATATATATGAATGAAGAATTTTGTTTATTTTCAGTTCCTTGCAATAATTATATATGAGCTAATTTACACATCTCTATTATTTCCAATATATGTTGCTTTACTACTGTATCTTACTGGAACACTAATCCATTAAGGTAATTAGTTAACAAAAAACTCATCCATTTGACGTGTAAATCTTTCTAATACGATTAATCTCTACATAAGATAAGAATCACTCAAACTCTGTTTTGAGACCTAATATTTGGACACAGAGACGCATATCTATAGAATTGAAAGACTTCTCTGATTTGTTTCCTTAACTTGATTTCTCATGTTTATTTTTTTATTTTTTTGACGTCATTTTTGATTTCTCATGTTTATTTTTATTTTTTTGACGTCATTTTTGATTTCTCATGTTTACTCTTCTTTTTTCACACTTCGACTTTCTAATCATTAACAAAAATACCCCATTGTTTCATTTCATTAAAAGAAGAAAATGATCAATCTTAACTAAAACATATAATAATTTGATATCTATACTAAAGATAAAGTATGGCTTATTGATAATTTATTTATAATCATAGATGACAGTCCAAGAATTTGACTCAAATTTATAATAGGAGGAAGTATAATAATATTAGGCACTCTGATATCTTGCTCAATAAAAGGCAAAAGTTTCAAGAAATTAAATACAAAATTAATGAAATCCGAAAGTCTTAGTTGAGGCCAAATAATGCTTTCTTTAAAGGTACAAGCTTTTCTCCTTAGATTTCATACGTGATGTTAAGGATTTGATCTGCGTTATCAGGAATGTTTATCCCTTATTTGAATTTCAAATTCAAATTCGATTTTCGTTATTCAATTGTGATTGTATCCACACCTATATTAGAGAAGTTAATTGGATCTGTCGATGTCAATTTTGCTTTGGCTTTCTGTATGCAAATCAAATCCAGCCAATTTCTTTTCTCCATTGTTTTGTTCTGGTGTCAATGGCTGAATCATTGTCAAACTATTGCTCTAAAATGTCCCTTAAGGAGGATTCTCAGGGAGATGCATTGTCTGGGGAGGATCAAACAAAAATAGTTTTACCAGAGGAGCTCTTTGAAGAAGCTGATGGAGATGCACCCACGTTTTTGCTAATCGGGAAAATCTTCACAAACAGGGCAGTGCATGTAGAGGGATTGCGAAATGCCATGTTTCAAGCATGGAAGGTGGAGCTAGGGCTGCAAGTCAGGATGGTGAGTGATAAGATTTTTTTGTTTGAATTTGGAGATAAACAGGAACGGGATTGGGTGCTGGTGAATCAACCATGGTGCTTTCAACGCTCCTTGATTGCGTTAAGGGACTACAACGGGTACCAACCGCCAGAGGAGGTTGTCTTTTAACTCTTGTCCTTTTTGGATTCGTGTCTTTGGTGTACCTCCAGTGATGATGAATACCAGGATAGGTTTTGCGATTGGTCAGGCCTTGGGTTATGTTCAGGAGGTGGATCTCAGCGATGGTAGATTCATTCAATTGCGGGTGGACTTGGCGCTGTCAAATCCTATCATAAAAATTTCATCGGTGAACACTCCTGATGGCGATAAGGAGATCAAATTCACTTATGAAAAAACCCCTGATTTGTGCTGGGTATGCAGGGCTTTTACACATTTGGAAGGTGATTGTCCAATTGGTATTGCTCAGAAGATAGAGCAGGGTTATGCAGTGAGAAAGATCGATCCTAGTATCAAGGCCGAGTCTCCAATTCCCAAGTCCAGACGATCTGTTTTTGACTCCAGTCAAGTTTGGTCGATGAGTGGCAGGCAGATGGCAAGCAGATTCGAGGGGGGACAGCAGTCCGCTTTACCAAGTCAAGGGTTCCAGGGATGAGAGGGAAAACAGCCAATGCTGGAGGTATCATCGGTGTTTCGTAAAAAAGCAGATGTTAGAGCTAGGGAGGATTCTGAATCGTGGACTACGGGGAGGCACGGTGGTTTGTGGGATCATGTGGATAGTATGGTGGTTAGGGAAAGAGCTGTGGCGCGTGCTCTGGTGATTGAGGGTGAGGCGCGTGAGGTAATTGCGGCTAGGAAGGCATGATCAGGGGAGCGGAATCCGGAAGAAGCAGAGGTGGTTTCAAAACTGAATCCTATAATGCCCGATGATTATGGAAACGTGGAGTTGAATGGGTCTTGT
Source organism: Corchorus capsularis (assembly GCA_001974805.1). Lineage (NCBI taxonomy): Eukaryota > Viridiplantae > Streptophyta > Magnoliopsida > Malvales > Malvaceae > Corchorus > Corchorus capsularis. The sequence goes on from AWWV01014394.1 coordinate 20,865, forward strand.
AGAGCTAAGTTGAAAAGATCAGCTCATTTGACATGTGGGAATAATTTGAATGATTGGGCTGGAGGGGCTTTGGCCCATGGAGAAGGTGTTGGTGATAACCAGTTGGTTCATCAACCATATGGTAGCGAGGGAAGTTTATTTAAAATGGATGGCCCAATTTATGGGAATATCCCAGGGCTTGGGCCGGTGGATGGGGGTATTGCAGACCCAAATAGTTTGGCAGGGCTAGGGGGTAAACGTATGAAAGCAGTTCAGGGTGAGAATGATGTTAGGTCTTCTTCAACCCCTTTCGATCCTTTTGTGGCCACGCAAAAAGGCTGTGCTGCGATGGAGTCTTTTGTTTTTGGTGCTGGGATGGAGACAGCTAATCAAGGAACGCAGAAGGGAAAGGTGGTGGGGCAGGTAATAAAGAAATATGCCTTTGAGACCCTAGTCACTCAATCGGAGGGGAAGGAGGCTAGGAGGAAGATTGTGGTGCAGCGAGGTTCGGGAGCTGGAGCTGGTGGTTCGTCCAGGCGATCTCGAGAGGGAAACCATATTCACAACACTCGTGTGGTAAGTGCTGGAGTCAAGATCGAGGCAGGGCATGAGGGAGTGAAGACTGTGGCTGGTTCAAGCTCTTCTAGTAAGAATCCAAAAAATGTAGTGGCGGAGATGACTGCTAAGAATCATCTCTGCCAAGACCCATGAATTGTCTTGTTTGGAACTGCCGAGGTCTTGGGGCCCCTCGGTCAGTTCATATTTTACGTAATTTAGTTTTTTGTAATAAGTCTCAAATTTTATTTCTGTCAGAGACTAAGAGAAGTGTGAGTGAAATGGAATGGATTCGTTGTGTTTTAGGTTATGATTCGTGTTTAGCCGTTGGAAGTATAGGGAGAGCATGCGGTCTAGCCTTGCTTTGGCTTAATTCTGTTTCTATTTCTATTTTATCTTTTTCTTTATCTCATATAGATGCTCAGATTGGTGATAGCTCAAGTGATAATTGGAGGTTCACTGGGTTTTAAGGTCGCCCTGAAACTCACCGAAGACAGGAGTCTTGGAATTTAATGAAACTGCTTGCAACTCAATCCCAGCTTCCTTGGATTTGCTCAGGGGATTTTAATGAGATTCTTGCTAATACAGAAAAGGTGGGAGGAGCTTTAAGGTCTGAAAGACAAATGAATGCTTTTCGAGAAGCAGTGGAATCTTGCGGTTTTTATGAATTGCAAAGCAAATGACCTAAGCTGACTTGGTCTCGGAGATTGGGCGATGAGGTTTGTTTCGAAAAATTAGATAGATGTTTAGTAAATTCAAGTTGGCTAGATAGATTTAATTATTCGTTTGTTGATAATTTGTGCACATTCGGTTCGGATCATCTTCCTATGTTGGTACATGTTTTGGATAAGCCTGTTTTGTGCAGTAATTCTCAAGGTAAAAAGTTTCGTTTTGAGAATATGTGGGTCTTTCATAATGAGATCCATGAGGTTATAGCTGCTAGTTGGAATTTGGAAGAGAATGAGAATGTTAAACAGTGTATTGCTAACTGTGCCGAGAGTCTACAACGATGGGATAAGAATGTTTTTGGCAATGTAAGGTACTGTATTGGGAAGAAGAAGAAGGAGTTGGAGAAGTTGTATGAAAAGGTTCAAGGATGGGCAAACTCGAGACCTTTTCATGAGTGTTGTGATGAATTAAATGAGTTATTTGATAAGGAAGAAGTCATTTGGAGACAAAAGGCAAAATTGAATTGGCTGAGGGAAGGTGATCGAAACTCAAAAGTTTTTCATAATTTTGGTTCTCGGCGACGTTGTAAAAATGATATTGCTACAATACAAGATGCTGATGGGCAATGGCATAATGAGGGCAAGGAGATTGAGCGGGTTATAGGAGAATATTTTCGATCGATATTTACTTCTTCAAAGCCGAGTTTATTGGATGTAGATCGGGTCTTGTACTTGATGGAACCAAGGGTTACGAATGACATGAATGCTATGCTTGATCGAGCTTTTCTTCCGGAGGATGTCAGGGAGGCAATATTTCAAATGGGTTCTAATAAGGCTCAGGGCCCGGATGGTATGACACCATTCTTTTATCAAAAGTTCTGGGATATAGTTGGGGAAAAAGTGACAAAGGTGGTTCTGGGTTTTCTAAATGATGATGAGCAACTCTTGGATATCAATCATATTCAGATAGTTTTGATTCCTAAAATTAAAAATCCATGTTCTGCAAAAGATTTTCGCCCAATTAGTTTATGCAACGTCATCTTTAAAATTATCTCTAAAGTCATGGCTAACAGATTACAGAAGGTGTTGCCACAAATTATTGGGCCAAATCAAAGTGCCTTTGTACCAGGGAGGCAGATTTTTGATAGCGCTATAATAGCTTTCGAAACGATACATTACTTGAAGAATAAACGTAGGGGTGGTAAACGTCATATGGCTTTGAAATTGGACTTGAGCAAAGCATATGATCGTGTGGAATGGTCCTTTTTAGAGGGGATGATGAGGCGATTGGGTTTTTCTCTGAGATGGATATCTTTGATCATGACCTGTTTGCATTCAGTCACTTATTCTGTGTTAGTAAATGGGTCAACTTCCGATGTTTTGGTTCCAACAAGGGGTATTCGTCAAGGTGATCCCTTATCGCCGTATCTTTTCCTGTTATGTATGAAAGGTTTTTCCACACTACTGCAGCATGCTGAGAGTACATGTGACATTCAGGGTGTTTCGATTGCAAGAAGGGCACCGAAGGTTTCACATCTTTTGTTTGCTGATGATAGTCTCTTGTTTGTCCGAGCTTCTTTGGACGAATGTGAAGCAATTTGGAATGTGCTTAAACGCTTTGAGTTGGCTTCAGGGCAGGAGATTAATATTAACAAGTCGGCAATACTTTTCAGTAGTAATACTCCTGAATGCCTTAAGGAGGCTATAATGCAAAATTTGGGAGTACAGAAGAGTTTAGGTCGAGATAAGTATCTTAGCCTTCCCATAATGATTGGGAGAAATAAGAAATTTGAGCTACAAGTGTTGAAAGATAGATTGTGGAAACGTATCCAAGGGTGGAGAAGCAAATTGCTATCGATTGCTGGTAAGGCGGTGCTGATCCAGGCAGTTGCGCAGGCAATTCCAACTTATATGATGAGCTGCTTTAAATTCCCGAAGACGTTTGTTCAAGAACTTAATCAAGTCATTGCAAGGTTCTGGTGGGGAGATTCTGATGATAAGAGGAAGATTCATTGGACTATTTGGGATAACTTATGTGTATCGAAGTTAGACGGAGGATTGGGATTTCGGGATTTTGAAGCCTTCAATCTAGCACTCTTAGCAAAGCAATGTTGGCGGCTACTGAAGAATGATACGTCTCTTTGTTTTCGAGTTTTGAAAGCAAGGTATTTTGAGAAAAATTCTTTTATGCAGGCTACTTTGGGGTCAAATCCATCTTTTGTGTGGCGCGATTTAATGGCTGGCAGGGCGGTGTTAAATGAGGGATGTAGATGGCGGATTGGATCGGGTACTAATGTTAATTTATGGCGGGATAAATGGCTTAATAATCCACCATCCTATAAGCCTCGACCGATGCGTGGAACTATTTGTCGAGAGCATATGGTATGTGTTTTATTTGATCAACCTGGTCATTGGGATAATGACTTAGTTCGTGAGTTATTTGTTGAAGAGGATGTCAGCCGCGTCTTGAGTATACCTCTACACCTTCCGTCGAGTTCTGATGTGTTGATCTGGAATAATGCCATGGATGGCTGTTATACAGTCAAGATTGGATATTTTGTGGCTAGGAAATTGCTTGGAAGACCGGAGATAAATGTGAGCTTGCGATCAGCTAAATGGAAGCTTATTTGGGGAGCGTTAATTCTTCCCAAAGTAAAGTATTTTCTATGGCATTTGGTGTCCGAATTTATCCCTGCGAAATGCTTGTTACTGCGGAAAGGTCTAAATATCTCTTTGAGGTGTGAGGTTTGTATAGAGGAGGAGGAATCTATTTTCCATATTTTCTTTGGGTGTCGCTTTAGCCAGCAGGTCTGGAGCATATCTTGTCCTTGGATACAACATAACCTTGATGAGTGGTGTTCGAGTAATGATTTTTGGGAAGCTTGTTTTGTTAAGGCTGATCAATTAGGCTCATTGGAGTTAGTTTGTGTAATACTTTGGTTGATATGGTATAATAGAAATCAGGCTCTATATGAACATAGGTGTCGACGACCGGAAGCCCTTTGTACATCGGCGGTTAGGTTTGTTCATGAGGTAGAACAATCAGTGATTCGAGAGGGATTTAGATCAGTGTGTGCTGTGTCTCGAGGTAGGTGGCAGAATCCAACAATGGGAAGAGTAAAGCTGAACACGGATGCTGCTTTCATTGCACATGATAATGTACCTGGTTTGGGTGCTGTAATTCGTGACCACGAGGGTCGAGTTATAGTGTGTGCTACAAGGAAAATAGATCTAGTCCCTGATGTTTTATATATCGAAGTTTATGCTTTGCGATTTGGCTTGATTTTGACTTTAACGTATGGCATAACAGAGTGTGAGGTTGAAAGTGACTCGAGCTTGGCTATTAGAGAGATTCACAAAGGAGAAAGTTCTTGTTGGGAGGGAGGCATTCTGATTAAGCAAATTTGTGACCTGGTTTCCTGTTTTAATTTTTGTGTTTTTAATCATGTAAATAGAGTACTTAATCAATTTGCCCATGAGCTAGCCCATTTAAATTGTGAAATTGGTGTTAATCATGTTTGGAGTGGATTAAATCTACCCGTATGTAATCCCGATTTATAATGATTAATGAAAAGTAATCTTTGTTCTAAAAAAAAATACAAAATTAATGGAGATTTATAAGGTAAGTCTAAATTATCGGAGCAATTATATCATGATAAAGTTTTAATGGTAGTAATAAACAAGGTAAACGATGAATGGGTCCATGATCAAATTCAAAATTAAATCAACTAAGCAAGAATTGGCAAATTAAACATGGAAAATATCAACGCAATCTACTTGCTTCAATCTTCACATTAAGCAAGTAGATTGAACATGTTTGGAAATTATAAAATGATATTTCAAGTAAATAAGTTATGAGTTGCCATATTTTATTCTAAGAAAATAATTCGCCTTTTTTTAGATTAATACATTCAGTAATTGATATGCAAGAAGATGAGATTGGGATCCACACTATACCACAACAACATAACTTGGCATTTGCCAGAATTATACTAACGTATACCTAAGAATAGATAACTAAGAATATATTTCATAAATATCATATCATAAACTATAGACGCAACCAAAAACTTAAGCTACGGTTCCACAAAATTTCTTCAGATGAAAGGTACTAAAAAAAATTAAATATTTATGAAGGTTACCTTATAATAGACTTTAATAAAAAATGTATTATTTTAAAATCTATTTATTGTTTTCTTTAAACTACTACTTCTTTTCTACAAGTACAACAATCTTATAAAAGACATAATTTCAGTATACCTGAACCATGAGGTCTTGGGTTCTACTCTTACGGAATTGTGAATTTTCTTTGTAATTTATTTGTTTATGTATTTAGTATGTTGGTAGTTATAGATAGTGAAATTAGAGAGAATTTGTAAATAGGGAATTCAATGTATTAGCACGAAAATCGTATGGTGCGGAACTATTTCTCCCGACGTTTGTGATCTCTAATTATTGATTGATGAAAGTAATTATTCTAAAAAAAACAATCTTATAAAAGAATAAATTTTCATTTAAAAGGTAATACATAAAGTACTTATTATATCATCTTCTCAAATATCTATACTTCCTAACCTTACAAAGAACCATTATTTATGTAGTTTTTTAACCAAGTTCACGTTAATAACCGATCCCATCTTTGATTCAAACTGTTTTGATATTAAAATTAATGCCGGCCGGATAGACGTAGCCATGACCAATTTAATTCGAAGGAATTTGATTTGTCAAAACTTGTGGAATATTCATTCATTGTTTATAGTTTTAGTCAAGCTAACTTTCTGAGCAAGATCAACATCCCCATGAAACTTCCAAAATGTTTCAAAAATATAATTAAATTCTATGTATTAGCCCCGAAAAGTCAATATGAAATAAAAATCTTAAATGAAGAGTGATTTGTGACGTCCGGTATAGAGATAGAGTTATATATATGCATATGCCTTAATACCAACTGATCAGATAATTAATTAATGGCGAGGGAGTTTGTAGTTCCGGGAGAGGAAGTTGCAGGGTTTGCCACGCGTGGTGGCTCTGGTGGCCTTTTGTTGCTTTGCACGATTGTTTTCTCCCTATCAATTATTTCAATGGTCGTTTTTGCTTGTGGTGATGATGGCAAATCCGGTAAGCCACGTCGTGAAGGAGCTGCTTGTGGTGGCGATGGCGGTGGCGGTGACAGTGGCGGATGTTGTTGTGGGGATGGCGGGGGAGGTGGCTGTGGTGGCGGCTGTGGGGGTTGTGGCGGTTAATAAAGAATTTATTCTTTTGTGTATATATGTTTTCTTTTGATTAATTTCAACAGCTGTAGCCGATAAGCATGGTTATATTTACTTAGTAGTTAATTAAACATGATTATTTCTATAAATGCATTGTAAAATATGAAATATATATTTCATGCAAATAATTTCTTTTGGTTTCTTTTCTCATGTGTGTAGCAGGAATTTATTTTAGGGATGTCAATGGTCCGAAGCCGGTGAGGAACCCAATTCCCCGCCACGACGGGGAAAGGGATGGGGAGTTAATTTAGGGAATGGGACGGGGATAGGGAATGAAATTTATTCCCCGTCGGGGTTGGGGACGGGGATGTTGGAATGCCCTCCTCGCCCCGCCCCGCCCCGTCCCCGAAATGTTCTTTTTTATTATTTACATATATATTATTATATATGTAAGTTAGATTTCCTAGAGATATATAGGTATATATATTGCACTAAGACTTAACATAGATATATACTAGTAATCGGGCACACGCGTATGCGTATGCAAATCCAAAAAATTTATCAATTAAGAATTTGATATAAATGAATTGAAAAATTATAAAAGGGAATGTTAGATTTTACATTTTATATAAGAATGTTTGAAAGATAAGAGTAGTACAGATATATAGACATAATTGGGTATCTCCCATCCAATTTCTTCCAAGCATGAATTAATATTTTGTCTATGTCAAAAATTTAGAACAATTGAGATGTTGGGACTAATGTAAAAACTAAACATGCTTATGGTTTTGTAATGTAGTTATTTGTTAAATAATTATAATTGATACCTATCAATCTATACTATATATAAAAGTACGAGTTTTGAGAAACTTTTGAAATGCTTATTGTACCCTTATTTAACTTTTAAAATACCTATAATATCCTTACTTATCTAACATATTTCTAAAAATTGTCACTATACAATTAATTTTTAATTTTATTAATTTGCATTTAATTAAATCTACAAAATATATAGTTTTTCATTAAACAAATTACTTATATTTCGGTATTTATTTTTTTTGTGTTGGGATTGGTAATTGATAAGAACATGGCTCTACACTTTAATTTCTCTCTTGCAAACTCCCATTTCTTTTTTTTTTTCAAACTTCCCAACTCTCCAATTCTCAATACCAGATAATTAAATGGATTGAACGGAGAGAAAAAAAAAACGAAAATGACAATATTTCTTCTCCTGTGGGGTATTATAAGGTTTTTAGTTTGAAAATAATCACACTAATTCTTTATGTACAATTGACGGGTCAAAAGGTCCAACCGTCGGGTTATATAATGTAAAAATTAATTAACAATATCCTTATCAATTTTTTTTGTTTTTTTTTTTCGAATATCTCAGACTTATAATTTATAATATAAAGTACGATTGTTTTGTTCAAGAATTAATATACTTAATTAACAATATCCTTAAATCAATTTTTTTGTTTTTTTTTTTCCGAATATCCCAGCCTTAAAATTTATAATGTAAAGTCGGATTATTTTGTTGAAGAATTAATATATCTGATTAATATAATTTTGGAATTGGACTAATAAAATTTAATTTGATTACTATACATTAATATTGATGAAATTTTAATATAGATGAAATTTTATACTCACCATATTATACTCACAATGAGTAACGTGCAACGCACGTGGAAGTGAAAACTAGTTATATAAAATGTAAAATCTAACATTCCCTTTTATAATTTTTCAATTCATTTATATCAAGTTCTTAATTGATAAATTTTTTGGATTTGGATACGCATGAGCGTGTGCCCGATTACTAGTAATAATAATTAGGGGTTTTACGAGTCAATCAAGAGCGTATTAATTATAAGCAGGATCTCCGTTAATTAGGATTTTGGGCTGCAGTGACTGTTGCTAGATTTGGGCTTAGCCCAGCCTGACATGAGATACGCAAAGTAAGAGCCGAAGCGGCCCAAACAGTGATTAGCATGGACTCATGGACTTATATTTTTACTAATTCCAAATTTGTAGAATAAAAGCATAATGATAAGTGAATGATAAAAGCTTTCAATCATCATATATATATCTATACCTCCATATATAAAAGGCTAAAGGAAATTCCCAAAAAACCAAAGGATGCCAAACTCTCATAAGTTTGGCTAATATTTGGCTTGGTTTTTTGGTCATTTTACTGTTTGGTTTTTTCGTTATTTCGATTGATGGTTGAGGGTATTTTCGGAACTTTCAGATAATGTTACTATTTATGGGACCCGTTTGCTATAAACAAAAGATTTTTTTGTTGAATTATTTATCAAATGATCCTCATACTTTTCTCCTTCATACTATTTAATCCTTTAGAATTATGGGTTGGACGATTTAACGCGTTGCCTTTTATTTTTGTATTTTTTGTTTTATTTATCGGATCAATGTGATTTAAGTGTCTATTGAAAGGTAATTTCATGATATACAACTTTCATGTAGAACTCGAAAGCTAATTTTGATGTTTCGATTATAAAAAATACTTCCGAAATTTTGTGGTTTCAATTACCGGTCTATTTAATATCGTTTAATTTTCGGTCTACTTGTCCGATTGAGGTTGTTCAAGTGTCGGTTTAAAGGTTATTGTGTGATCTACGACTTTGATTAAAGGCTTAAAAGCTAAATTTGATTAGTGAGTTTCATGGATGATTCAAAAACAAATTTGTATGTTTCAAGTCAATGGATTGGTTTATATGATTTGGATATTGATTTTGTTCTTTAGACATGAAATTTAATTTGTACCACCGTATTTTCTTATTTGGATTATCTATCAAATGACCTATGATTTAGATTTTGATTTTGTTCTTTAGACATGAGAGAGATTTAATCTGTACCAACAAACATCTTCTTATTTTGTTTTGATCATCAATCATGTTTAATTTTGTTCTAATTAAAATATTAATTTATATGATTTTGGTATTGATTTTGTTCTTTAAACATTAGATTTAATTTGTACCAACAAATATTTTATTAATTTGTTTTGATCATCAATCATGTTTAATTTTGAATTTCTACTTTATAGTACTTAGTTTTTTGAAAATTCTATTCTCACTTTCTTTTTTTATTCAGTGTTAATCATGAGTTATAGTATTAATCATGGATTATTGGAATTTTTAACCAATTATTGATAGGTTTTTTTTTTGCTACAAAAGAACTGGAAAAGAAAAAGATTAAGAACGCAAAACACCTATTCCCTCACGATCCTCATTCAAAAGATGCTGAATTTGGAGCGGAGGGTCTTCATAAAAACTAACTCCCTGAGCCGAAGTGTGCGCCAAGTCTGCAAGTCGATCAGCACAGCGATTACCTTCTCGGCAGATATGTCGAATGTCAACAATCCAGTCACCTTTGATCAGCTCTAAACAATCATTGATGAGGGTGTGACATGGATGTGAATCAATAACACCATTTCGGAGAAACTGAACGACGACCATGGCATCAAGCTCAATAATCAATCTGCTCACATTACGCATCTTTGCCAAAAACAATCCTTGTCTAATACCCCATAATTCTGCTTCTAGACTTCCTGTAATACCAATGTTCAACAGAAACCCTGCTACCCACAATCCATTTGAGTCCTTAATCAATCCACCAGCTGAAGCATGTCCATCAACTAACCGACTGGAGCCATCAGTATTAAGCAAAAGAACACCATCTGGTGGGGGACGCCAAACAATCATGCGGCCAGCATTTGATGGTGTAGGCGCTAGAGAACCATTAGCTGCAGCACACTCGACAGCCAATTTAACAGCATAATTTAAGATTGACTCCACACATGGGCGGTGACCATCAAACAAAAGTCTATTGCGAGCCTTCCAAACGCTCCATAAGATAGATGTAAATAATGAACCCCAAACAAAATTTGATCGTACCTTATGATTAGAAGTTGCATTTTGATACAACCAATCCGGCAAGGAAGCATCAAAAGTCACATGCACTCCAACGTCGGTAGACACAACTCCATAAGCCATCAACAAAAGGACAATATCGAAGTATATGATCTAAAGTCTCCTCCCCAATCTCACATAAAGAACATGTCTTATTATCAACTACTCCTTTATGGAATAAAACCTCCTTTGAATTTAAGCAATTAAAGAAAGCCAACCAAAGAAAGAACCGTAACCTTTCTTGTACCTCTAGTTTCCAAATCCAAAGACACTTCCCCGACCAATAGTCCGCAACAAAATGGTTCGCAAGGCCTTTATAAGCTGAAGCAGCTGTGAATTGACCATGTTTGTCCCATCCCCAAATACATTGATCTGCCTTTTTTGCATGTATTGGAGTCGGCGTAGCTTGGATTTCTGCAATTTTTGACCCCGAAAGAAGACTACTCATATCATCACATTTCCATGAACCATCATCTTGTAAGATCGAGGCAACCTTGCAAGATAACGATGGAACCTGTGTACTAGGTGGAACCTCCTTAATTAAAGGGCCATCACCAACCCACCAATCGTACCACAAGCTAATAGACTTGCCATCACCTACTAACCATCGAGAACCTCTCTGCACACAATCTTTTGTTCTCAACAGACCCCGCCAAGTAGAGGAAGCCCTTCCCCGAGTTTCCACATCAAGAAACTGAGACCCTTTTAGATATTTTTTCTGGATAATTTCTAAGCAAAGTGATTGCTGCCTTGTTTGCAATTTCCAACCCACCTTAGACAACAAAGCAACATTCGAAATCCTTGCCTCACGAAGGCCTAAGCCTCCATTCCCTTTAGGTCGACAAACACGATCCCAATTCACAAGATGTCCTCTAGAGTTATCCACATCCCCCACCCCATAAAAAATTCCTATTTAATTGATCCAGACGCTTAGCAGTAGACGCAGGCAACAATGCCGTTTGCATAGTATAAATAGGAATAGAGCTTAAGGTGGATTGGATGAGAGTTCTCCTCCCTGCATAACTCAAAACCTTACCTTTCCAATTGGCCAATCTCCGAAGGACCTTATCAACGACATGTTGGTAGGTGGCTTTAGAAACCTTACCATGGATGATAGGAACTCCAAGATAAGTCCCAAGCTCTTGAGCCAACGGAATTCCACACAACCTGCTTAAAACAGTTGCTTTTTGTTGGTGAACATTAGGCGAAAACCACAGTTTAGACTTCTCCAAGCTAACTCGTAAACCCGAGGCCTTTGCAAATTCATCAAGGACATCGGTAATTACATTAACCTGATCTTCGGAAGCCTCAGCAAATAACATCAAGTCATCCGCAAAGAACAAATGCGACACCATGGGGCCAGACCTTGATGCCTTCACTGGATGCCACACTTTATGCTCCACTCTCTCTAAAATCATATGAGATAACCGCTCCATCACCAAAATAAACAAATATGGCGATAATGGGTCTCCTTGGCGTAAACCTTGTTGAGGATGAAACGCTGGCAACACTTCCCCATTCCATATTATGGCCAAATCAATATTTGAAACACAATACATTATCAAATTAATCAAACCAGCAGGGAAATCATAGAAAACCAAAACCTCGCGGAGAAAGCTCCAGGAAACATTATCATATGCCTTTTGAAGATCAATCTTTGCAATCACAACCCCTTTACTACCTTTGCGACCCATAAGAGAATGCACAATCTCTTGTGTAATCAAGATATTATCTGTTGTACTTCTACCCGCAAGAAAACTGTTTTGAAAGGCTCCAATGATACGCTGCAGAATAGGCCTCAACCTATTGACTATTACTTTAGATAAAATCTTATATGAAGTATTCAATAAAGTAATAGGACGAAAATCTTTTACCGTCGTAGGGCAATTTCCCTTCGGTATAAGAACCATGTGAGCATGCAAAACATTTAAATCAACCCGTTGATTAGCAAAGGCCATAGCAACAAAATTGAACACTGTTTCTTTCACTGTCTCCCATTGTTTCTGATAGAAAATAGGTTGCACCCCGTCCACTCCAGGAGCCTTTAGACCTTTCATTGAAAAAGTTACCAATCTAACCTCCTCAATCCGTAGTGGAGAAAGCAAAGCCTGTTTCTCATCACTCGAAATTTTCAAACAGAAGGAATCATAAACAACCATCAAGTTTAAGCTAGGTTGGCGTCCAAATAAAGAGGAGAAAAATCGAGAACATGCCGGCACAATAAATCAGGACTTGTAACCCAATTCTCATCTATCTTTAAAGCTGAGATCAAATTGCGGTGCCGTCTAACCATAGTGGTTAAATGAAAAAACTTTGTGTTTCGTTCACCCTGCTGCACCCAATTCAACCTAGACTTTTGAAACCACAACAGTTCTTCCTGCATGAGAATTTGTTGATACTCACCACGTAATTGAACTTCAAGCTTTTGTAGGAAATCCGAAAAACCATACTCATTACAACATTGAATACCACGAATTCTTGCAAGCAACAATCGTTTCTTTTTATGAATATTCCCAAACACTTCAGATTTCCAAACAGTAACAGCCTTCGCCACTTCATCAATTGCTTTCGGTAAGGAACCCTCGCCTTTCTCCCAAGCTAAAGAAAACATATCATCAAACTCTGAATGAATCAGCCAGGCCGCCTCAAAACGGATAGGCCTATTCTTGGACTTATGATGTGTGCCAAGAAAATCAACAAACAACGGATGATGGTCCGAGCAAAGACAAGGGAGAACTAAAACCTTGGCATTCGAATTACAAGTGAGAGCTACGGCATTCCAAAGCAATCTATCCAACTTTTCTTGAAGAACCACTCGACCCCCAACTCTTCTAATCCACGTAAAACGGCATCCCGAAGTACTAGCATCTATTAAATTACATGGCTCCCAACGCTCTCTGAATTTCGTAATCTTATTAAAAGAATCCCCACTACCAGTTTGAATACTCCATCTCTCATTAAAGGCCGCAAAGTCATTAAAATCTCCAACTACATTCCATGGAGATGAGATAGATTGTGAGAATTCTATTCATCTCTGCCAAAAATTGATCCTTCAATTGACAACTTGGGCGAACATACACAAAGGAGACAACTTGACTCACCTTGTTGATATCACAACTAACATGGATACATTGAGTAGTAGAACCAATTATATCCAACTGACAAGAATTTGAGTTCCAAAACAAAGCAATCCCCCCTGCCATGCCTTCTGATGGAACTGCGAAAAATTAGAAAAACGCAAAATCTTTGCCATTTTTTCCACCTTCACAATATCAGCCTTGATCTCCAATAAACAGAGGATATTGGGCTTATACTCCTTTAGAATCTCTTTCACCGTTCTACGAAGTTTGGCATATTCCAACCCTCTGCTATTCCAAACAATTAACTTCATTTAATTAATTGGGGAAGTAACAAGCTGGCTATCACCAGCATCAACTTGCATGGAGACATCTGTAACCCCAATTCCATTAACCATAACAGGCTTATCTGAATTAGACCCATCGCACTGAACCTCCATAGATGAGGAAATCTCACTACTTTGGCGAGCAACTATTCCTGGGTCGGAAAGGGTTGGACTTGGACTACTGGTGTCACGAGTATCCCGACTACCCAAGTCTGTAGATTGCAAATACTGCTCCTTATCCATCCCAGAAACAAATCTCAATTTTTCTTTGCCAGCCGAGTTCTCTGCCATCGTCCCTTTCACCACATAACAACGCCCCTTCTGTTGAGCATTATTTACCAAGTGAATTGGCTTTGTATGAGCTTTTGGTTTGCTAAGCCCAACCTTAGGCCCAGATGAAGAAGCCTCAGTACTGAAAACAAAGCCTTTGTTTTGTAAATTAAACACACTCTGACCCAAATTAAAATTGGGTTTCGCCCCCATTTGAGCCACACCCTTAGCAACCTTTTTCCCCTTATAAATTGGCTTTGCAGCACTTGGAATAACAGGCGCGTCTCCCTTATTTTTCTCCATAATTCCCTTAAAGTTAGCAGATTTCTTCACATTCAAATTATCTGCGGTAACTCCTTTATGATAATCAAATCCATTCCTAAAATCACGGATGACAGATTTGCCTCCATGAATCACGCCTTGCGCTGCTCCCGGTTTTCCTGGATTCCTCTTCCGCCGCTGTACCATCATCCATGGCCCATAGGTTTGATCTTTCGGTTCCTCCTGTGTTTCTGGCACCATAGAAGGTTGTGGCTCTCCCTCCTTCTCAGAACTACTCGGCTTTTGCAGAGGACAATCACTTTTCCGATGACCGAAAATGCCACAGTCAAAACAGATAAGTGACAAACCTTCATATTCGATAAGAACATCCCGACCCTCCACCGTCAACCTCGGCTTCAATGGCTTAGAAAGGTCCAATTCCACATATACCCGAGCAAATTTTCCTCTCGTGTCTTCATCAGTTACCTGGTCAATTTTAATCACTCGACCAACTTTTCCCCCCCATTTTCTTTAACGCAATCATGTTAAAATATTCCACGGGTATATTAGGAAATCTGATCTAAGCAATAAGCTTCTCGATTTTGTCTGAGCTAGGCATAAAATTGGGTCGCCATTGACGAACAGTCAAGTAATGACCGCCTATGATCCATGGCCCTCCTTCCAAAACATGCTCATAATCAACTTTCTTTTGGAAACGGATGATAAAATAATCATGCTCCAAGTCTGTGACTTTGTAATCTCCTTCCAATTTCCACAACTGATTAATTCTGGATGTCAAAGCAGAAAACCCCAAAACCTTCCCTAACAACTTCACTATAAGGGCATTTCTCCATGGCTTACGCATAGCCTCCTTCTCCTCTTTGGAAAACGTGATGCAATCGTCATCCCCTTCACCCATGGTTTCTGTATCGGAATCTGCCTCACCAAAAGACATAACATTTGTTGGATCTGCATTTGCCCATTCCTCCCAATCTCCTGCTTTAGATATGTTAACCCCTTTCACCATGTCTGCGAAAGACGGTGCGCCTATTCCCTCAATGGAATCTGCTTCTTGATCAACGATCTCCTGCTCACTATCATTTGGATGTCGCTGCCGTTTAAACCTTTTCCTCGTTCGATTGATGATATCCTGGTTGATAGTTGACTTTCGTGGAGAGTTCTCCATTTTTTGCAAAGTGCTAAGTTCCAAAAAAAAAAAAAACACCCCAATTATTGATAGGTAATCATGAAGTATAGTATTAATTATGTATTATTAGAACTTTTATGAATTGACCATGAATTATTGATAGATAATCATAATGTATATATCATTTGATTAGTGTTTTAATGATAGATGACCATGATATATTATTTGATTAGTGTTTTAATTAGATTTATCTCTTTAGTTTTTTTATTTTTTTATAAATCATTATTAGTATTACTAATGATTGATCTAATGTTAATCATTCATTGTTTTGTTTTGTTTTTTTTAGAAACATTCATTATTTTGTTAATCATGTACTCCATGTACTCCATTTTACTTATGAATTATTAGAATTAGTTATTGATCAAGGTCATTTGATTAATATACTCAAAAAAATATATGAGTTGGAGGTTGCCAAGTGAATGATGATTAGTTTTTTTGTTTAATTTTCTTTCCATTTATTTTCATTATGTTGATTAATTATTAGTAGGGTTTTGGTGAGGATTGAATTGAACGGAATTGGAAAATGAAGGGACCTTTATTGGGTTTCTGCTTAGGATTAGTGGAATTTGGGCCAGATGTTGATTTAGCAGGCTAGGTGTCAATTTTGAGCAGGCCAGATGTAAGTTTTGGGCAAGTGTTAGTGCTAGTGCATGCAAAGTCAACATTTGTTGAAAGGTTTTTATTCCTTCATATTTTCCACCCAGTAAGAGTAACCCGTCACCTTCAGTTTCTCTGTCTATTCCTCCATTATCAAGACCATCAAGCTTTCTCTCTCTAGCTTTTCTCCACCCAATTGAAGCTAAATGTTACATGCAAATACATATTTTTCATCCTTATCTCTTAAACTAACATACCCCCATGTTAATTCGTCGAGATGATGAAGAATTTGAAAGAATTTATATGTTGAAGATTTGAGGGTTAGCTCCAACGATTCTCCTACTCAATTCCGATTACAGGTTTGGTCCTTGATTAGGTTTTTCTCTGTTGGTTTCTTTAACCCATTTTAATTATGTTCTCAATTTCTAACTTTATTTGACTCTTACCTCTATATTCTACTTTTCCTTTCAGGCTTCTTTGGGGAGAAAATCCTAGGTAATCTCTGTCGTTTTGCTTTTTTTTTTTTACTCTCATTTTATTCCCCTTATTCTTTCTTTGTTTGGCTCCTTATTCATCTCTCCTTTTTTTTGTATTTTTGCAGGATCATTTTATCATCAATTTCACTTTTTGTCTTCGGGTCTTTCTCT
This sequence comes from Corchorus capsularis, assembly GCA_001974805.1. Classification (NCBI taxonomy): domain Eukaryota; kingdom Viridiplantae; phylum Streptophyta; class Magnoliopsida; order Malvales; family Malvaceae; genus Corchorus; species Corchorus capsularis. Next base: position 37,588 of record AWWV01014394.1, read on the forward strand.
TAGCTCTCTCTTTTCTTATTTTTCTCTTCTGTCATTTTCATGATTCATTAATTTCTGTTGGTTTAGCAAGCGGTTTATGATTACAATAACGCTCCAATTCCTTTGCAACACAACTTTATGATTCTTTGTAGTTGTTAGTTCCACGCTCCATGTTATCCTATTGGCTCTTAAATTTGTTGTAGGAACTTTTGTTGTGAATTTTTTCAGGTTCCTTTGAAAGGTACTTTGTTCAAAATTTTACTTGGTAATCATGTTGGTAGGACTTTTTTTTTTCCTGTTTAGTCATATTGCAAATCTGTTTTTGAGCAACATAATTGCCTTGTGCAGCTATGCCTTTGTTGATATAATTTTTTCCGTCTTCATGCAATGCAGGCTAGGCTTTTTGTATATGATATTTTATGGGTTTTCTTCACTCCTGTAATGGTTAGTGTTGCAGTGTCTTTCGATGCTCCTATAAAGGTCAGTTCTTTTTCTATTTAATTCTTAGCATGGTAGTAGCTTTTATTTTATGCACAATTCTTTATATTTTGAATGTATTGCTCAATTTGTTAGGCATGGTGATCTAATTGCTCTATAACTTTCTGTAGCTTTTGTTCCCAACAGCAGATTCTGCACGGCCATTTCCATGCTTGGAATTGGTGACGTTGTAATTCCTGGTATGTTTAATAAACTGCTTTAGGTGCTAGGTCTATTGTATGCTGTTAATATGACTTGAATTATTATGGTTACTGGTTAGTGCTTTATGACTTCACATTACCATTATGGATGTTTTAATAAGAAAGGAACAGAGTAGTTTATGATCTTTAATATTTGTTTTTATTTCTATTGGTTTTATCCCTTGCAGGTATTTTTGTAGCACTAGCCTTAAAATTTGATGTATCTAGGGGGAAAAAGAGCCAGTACTTTAAGAGTGCCTTTTTAGGATACACCGTGGGATTGGTTTTTACAATAGCTGTCATGAACTGGTTTCAAGCAGCACAGGTAACTATTCATGCTCCATGTTTTATCTTCTCTTCCTGTAAATGCATTTACAAATGTATTCACTCACTGTCATGCTAACCCGATATTGCCCTTTCACTTCCCACTTGATTTTTTAATTCTGTTCTTAGCTGTAATTGTTCTTATCTGATCCTGATCGTTTCTGTATCTCCATTGTGCTTTCAGCCTGCTCTTTTGTATATTGTTCCATCTGTTATCGGATTCTTGGCTACTCACTGTATATGAAATGGAGAAGTTAAACCGGTTTGTTCTCTCCCTTTGTTTGATTTGTTCTGACACTTTGTTATTGGCAATTGGCATGGATTTATTGTTCAGCTTAATGTCTTTTCAATATCTTTTTCATCGTTAAAAGAGAGAAAAAATAAGAAAGAAATTCCATGCAAGACAAAGATGTGGATTCTATGAACTTCATTGTTATTAGTTCTTTATTCAAGGACTAGGAACAGATCTTAAGGTCTTCTTCTCTTGCATGCAAAAGACTCGAGGATTTGCACTAGGGGGTTAATGTTAAAAAAGGGAAAAAAAAGAGATAAGAATGATGGCTTGATAGGGTTGAGAGTTCAGTCATGTCCATGTTTGGGAAAAAGTGAAGAAAGTAAGGATAATATTTGATGATAAAGAAGAGGACCTCATTGCTCCATGATTATAGAGTTAAGCATTAAATTTTGCTTTAGAAGGTTTTTTTTTTTGGGACAGCTTCAGATAGTAAATAACTTGGAAGAATGCTTTGAAAAGTTAGAATAAGCAGTAGTCCAAGGATAATCTTGATTGTCTCACGAATAAAATTTGTTTTTTTTTTGTGCAATTATTTCTACTATTCAATTTTGATCAACAAAGCTGAAGCTGTTATCTTTATATATTCTGATATGTGATTTGGTTTATATGATCTATAACTTAATGTGCAGTTGTTGGAGTTTGATGAATCAAAGACTGCTGCTACATCTCAAGAAGGTAATTTTATTTTATTTTATTTTTATGATAAAAAAATAGTTAGAAGTTGCCCAAATATATTATTTGGCTAACAAGAAAGCTGCAAAGTCAGAGTTTAACTTTGAGTTTACTCTCTGATTTATCAACTCACTGTGGAAGATTTCAAATCTCATTTTTGTTACTGATGCTGAACTTCATTTCTAGCATGTTAAGTTCTGATTTCTGATCCACACCTTACTTTATAATAGTATTTGTTCGAAACTCAATGCTTAAGTATCTTGAAATTTAAAGTTTTTAATCTGTTGCTGGTTGTTTCTTACAGAAGCTTATGATGCACTTGATCCAACTGGCAATATCACTATCAAATGGGATGTAATAAGCTGCACACTTGATGGCTATGTTGTAAGTATTACTAATGAATCATGGATCCATTGACTTTACATGAAAAAGCTCATTACTTACCTTTACAAATCAATAGAGTCTTAAAATCAGCATTTTCTATCAGAAATTTAAAGCATTTTTTGAGTGTTTGTCTGTTTGAAATAAATAAAAGCTTTTCAGAAGATATCAATGATAAATATATCTTCAGTTTATGTATGCAGCTGCCTTTTTAATGTGGCATTGCTTCTTTTTTCTTTTCCGGGATTTCTAATCCTCTTTATCCTTCTTATGATTTTGGCAGGCTGTTGCTACAATGTACAATTTCCAACAGTATCGCCATATTCAAGCACCTGGTTGGACATTGGGGTGGACATGGGCAAAAAAAGAAGTAATCTGGAACATGATGGGAGGTCAAACTACTGAACAAGGGGATTGTTCAAAGTTCAAGGGAAACGTCCCACATTGCTGTAAAATGGTTAGCATTCTTTTCGTTTCTCTTTTTCCACCTTTGATGGTATAATAAAGGTGTTTTGTTGTACTCCAAATTTATTTTCTTATCGTATCAGTTTCAAGTTTGAATGTTTGTATCTTAAATGTGTTGATATGTTGGCTTTTCTTACAGGAATTCAGGGGTGAAGTTGGCAGGAACTAGCTCTATGTGATCTTTCAATTCAGATTATGTACCTCATTATTTGTTCTATTTATGCATAAAGATTCTCTTTCTTCTTGAACAAAATCTTTGATTGCCTCGATGCTAAAATCAAGGTATGCATCTACTTTCAAGTCATCAGCTTTCTTACATTATGCACTGAGTTTATGATTTCTCACTTACTTTCAGATCCTCTTTAAGGGTAATAGCTCATGTTTAAGAATTATGAGTTGGAAAAGTTAGGCTGTTAGATTGCGAACCAAAGTAAGTTCACAGTTAGGTTTTGATCCAACCATTATTTCAGATACATAAATAGTATTACCGATTGTTTGATTGCATCAAGTGGCTTAGCAAACCATGTGTGTGTATTCAAAATATATGAGTTATGTTTGTGAATTTACAAATTTGGTCAAATAAATAAGTATCTAATTGATATATATATATATATATGATATGACTGTTGAGTGTTGAAAAGTGTTGTCAACTGGAAGCTCAATTTGGTGATGGTTTTAGACATGTTTGCAAATGTGCTTCAAGTGTCATTGGCAGGAATGTCAAAGAGGGATAGCAAATTTAGCTCCTGGTGCAAGGTGGAAACATTTAGTTGTACTTTTATTTCCTTCCTAACAAGATATGTATCAAAGTGTTTGAATTTATGGACAAGTATGTGGTCAAGACTTAATTGTTCAATTAAATCAAGAAATAAACGGGTTGGTGCTGTTATGGCCTTTCAATTTCCATATGACAAATGTATTTATTATGTTTAGTAGACCAAACTTCAATTTCAGCTTCCTGATTGTAGTATACATGCTACAAAAATTTTGAAATCAACCACTTCATATTTGTATTGTATTGGATTGTTGCGAACTCTTTATTTTTTCTGTATATATTGCAGATTCAATATTACTTCCACCCAATCAACAATTTACAGAACTAAGATAACAGGAAAGCAAAAATTAAGATATATTCTTAACATACCAAAATAGAACATTTAGGTATACCGCTAAAGAGAAAAGAGACCCCACAGCGTAGCGCGGGCCAGCGAACCTAGTATATATATATATATAGGAACATGTAACTGAAGCTGATAAGAGTTGATTACTTTTTTTTACTGAAAAAATCAGCCAGCATTCCCTCTGCATATGCATATAATAATAGGATTAATTCATTAGTCAACACTGACATTGTTGAGTTTATATTAGAAAACTTAAGACATTTGTCTCAAATATATACTTACCATTCTTCTCTTCTCACAGCACACCAAAAGTTCATTAAATCCATCCATCAGATCAGGGTATCTTCCAAGCAAATCGTTAAGCAGTTTCCAAACGTGACCAAGTTTTATTTCAACCATGTCTTCAAATTAGGACTAATAAGACTAAAGTTTGTCAATTAACCATAAGATCAATGCATCTTGGTGATCCAAAATCGTTCACACATAAAAGATTATCAAACATGGTGATATTACAAATATGAACACCACCTCATAGAAAATTCACAAATATGATTGAGCTCGAACTTACATAAACTAAAATTAAACTACTAATCAAATTCACTAAACTAAACAACAGAATTAGGAAACCATTAATGGTAATTTTCACTAGCAATTTAGAAAACTTAATCTCATCGTTATCAACTTTCATAATCAGAACAAGGAATTTACAGAAACTATAAAATTACCTATTTACAGATCAGAAACAACAAAATTAGAAATAGGAAGATTGCTCAGGAAGAACTTTCATCTGCTTAAGTACTAAAGCTACTTTCTTCCGAATTTCATCCTCATGAAGAAGTTGGATGAGGATTCCCTCAGCTCTCTGGAACAATGTATCACTGATTTTTGAATGGTTTAGGATCTTAAGGAATAAGTCTAAGGCTTTTGATTTGGCGGATAAGGATCCCTTCTCTAGGACTTGCAGAATTGCCACAACACCTTGGCTCTCTACAATGGCTGCGGTTGCATGTGACAATGTGTTGTGATCTTCTAGCAATGTTTCAAGTGCCATTAGAGCAGCCTCCGCCACACCTGAGTCTGTGTCACTCAAAGTTTGCAATAGTGGCTTCACAGCATCTGCCTTGACAAGGCAGAATGCATGTCTATTTGAACATGCAAAACCATGAACGGAGCATGACATTTCATTGGTTGTCGAAGCTGTGCAGCACCAAGACATGTTAGGGAAGAGCTTCATCATGTGAAGCAGCGGCAAGGAGTTCTCTTGCTTTGCCCTAATGTCTGAGACTGACAGGCTGGATGACCGGGATAGTTGTGCGAGAGCGAGGGCTGTTCTCTGCTTGGCCAGCGAGCTGCCTGTGGAAAGCACTCGAACTAAGGATGGATATAGCTCAAGTTCTCCCACTTGCCTCTGAAGTTCCGGCTTAGAGGGTTCTGTGAAGCGCAAAAGTGCTGCTAGGGCATTTTCAAGTAGAGACTTGTCTTGGTTGATGGTTGCTCCAATCCCACCGCTAAATCTGTCATCCGAACTGCAAATCACTTCATGAATGGCTTTTAGAGTTTCTGATTTACGGAGTGTTTCATCAATATCTGTATCATCTTTTGGAAGTTGGCTAATTATTCCAGCAGCTATGGACCTTTCTTCACAATCTAGTGAGCAAGTAAGAATGGATGATAAGGTGTTGATGGCAATTTCTTTTGTGGGGGATGGTGGAAGAGGAACTCCGTCAGGATGACCTTCTGACAGACAGTGTATTAGCTTCATTGCCCATCTTCTCACTTCAGGCCGGTCACTATCAAGACAAGAGAAAAGGTGATTGATATCACCCGTGTTTGATCGTATCAGATTTTGTGCTATGTTCGACTTGTTGCTTAGCTCAATTAGCAGGTGCAAGAATTGAATCTTAAACTTAGGATCAGAATTTGCTACATGCTGCAAAAAGAGACTGACATTATGCTCTGATTGCAGCTCTTGCAGCCCTTGGTTCATCTCAAATTGAGCATGCTGACAAGTTTCTATCAGCAGAGCTAGAATCTCAGCAGCTTCTTGTTTAAGAAGTGGATCCGACCTGAATGAGATGAGATTAAGCAAAAGTGGTATAGTTGCTGGATCAGACAGAAACCGCTTTACCATCTTGGGGTATTGTATGAGCTTCTTGATACATTTGATGCAAGCGGACTTGCATGCTGGGGAGTTGGACGATAGCAAGTGAACGAGATTTTGAACAAACTGTTTATCTTTCAAGTCACTTATGCTATTTTCTTTGAGTTGCATATTTACCAAGGCTGCAGCCATCAATGCTCGGGTCTCTTGGTGTCCTGCAGTTGCAAGAGCAAGCTTTTAAATAAGTTCAACATTTAATAAACTTATCATAATATGAGTTTTTTCTCCGTTGAATTTATTGTCTTACCTTCATTGAATCGAGCAACAAATGACTGAAAGTATCCAGCTTCAGCCATCTTCACGGCAAAATGTGTGTTGGAGGAAAGATTCTGCAACACATTTTGAGCTTTATCTGAGATATCAGAGTTGGGGTTACTGAGCAGAGAAACCAGGAGAGGAATACAATCTTTGGTATTCCCTATTTTGTCAATTAGAGTTTCAGTTTTAGATAGTTCCAACAAGATGCCAACTGTTGTGGGTTCTGTTCTGCCATTATAGATCCGCTTCACAATGCGGCGAACAGCTCCTGCTTGAACAATTTCTTGCTGCAATTCCCAAAGAAGAATGATTAAGATATTGGATGCTTCCTCAAAGCAAAACATATGAAAGAACATAATAAATGGATGAAATTTAAACAGATATGCGCATTTGAGTATAAAGTCGATCTTTGCTTACCTTGTGGTCATCACAGTATCTAGCTAAGCAATAAAGGCATTTCACTGCTGCCATGGTGTTAAGATTGGTCTCCTTCATGGATTCCACAAACTTCAGGATCAGTCCCTCCTCTGCAGCTTTCACTGCATATTGAGGGATTTCCAGCAAAACCTGCATATCCTCCAAGGCTTTGTTTATCCTGACATTGTCACTGGAATTGATTCCACGGATTGCAGCTTGAAATTTCCAGTCCCTATCTCGCTTTTTCCATTCTTCTATAGAGCTCCTAAGATTAACATTAGGAGTAAGATCCAAACTTTGAAGCTCTTCACCGCAACTAGGGCAATTCTTCTTTCCACTCTTGAAGTAGTCCTGAATTGCTTTCCTCTCAAAGCTGTGACCACAATAAACAGCAACTGGATCTACCATCATCTCATCACACAAAGGACATATGAAGGAACCAATAGGGTATGAAGAGATGTCCTCACTTTGTGGCCTAGAAACAATTTCCGTACTATACAGCAACTGTATCAATTGAGAAAGCTGAAGAGCCTCTGCCTGCTTCTTTTGAATTTCCATCTCTTCTTTCTCCTGTTTCAAAAGTTCCAATTCATTTTGTACCAAAGATGCATTTGCATTAGCACCAACAGCTTCAGCGATCTTCTCTAGGAGCTTCACAGCATTCTCTCTGTTTTTACTGCTTTGAGATATTGAATTCTCTATCTCTGAAGCAATTGTTTCTGTTGCAGCTGCCATGCGGAACTCCATTGAATTTAGATTGTTGATGATCTGGTGATTCATGTTCTTCAAGTTCACTGCCATATCAAGATTAATCAACTGAAATGAGGAAATGGTAGCAGCCATCCTTTTTGCTAATGCTTGCATTTGGGAGAGTACCGAATTGGAGTGAAGTAAGAGCCGGAGACGGCTTCCAGATTTGTAATCCTTGATGATCTTGCGAGCTTCCCTTATCTCACTGTTCAAGTTCTCCAATGCCGCCTTTGTAAAATCTGAACCCATTGCAGCTTCAATTTTCCTCACATTTAAGGCGCGCAAAAGTATATCCAGCTCAGAGATAGTCCTAGAGAATTCTTGGAAGCTGTCCTTTTCAAGCACACCATCTCTTGTTTCCTTAGCAAGCTCCGCCGTCTGAAGTGCTACCCTGTTCCAGAGTTCTTGTAATATTGCTACACCAACATCCTCAATTCCAAAGCTAAAGTCCATTGAAGACATTGGAAGTAGCTGAATGATTCAATTTCTTGTTTCAAAATGAATATTTTTTTCCACAATCCAGTTTCTCCCCACCACTTCTTTCTACTCGTTTAGCATTTATAAACCTGCTAAAATATAAACCAGAGGACAAAAACACTTCAATTTGAACTGGTTTACAGACCTTTCCCCCTTTTTCTATGAGGGGAAAAAAATCTAGAGACTAACTAATTCAGCAACCCTTTTTGATGGGCTTTAATTTAGCATAAGTTATAAACAATCAGAATTTTAAGGACAAATTAAATTCGGGTGGATGAATTTCCATTGAAAATTGAAACTTGGAGAATTTCAGTTATAGTATAGCAGCAGTAGAGAAAGTAAGTGCCTTGTCTTACAACTAGAGGGTAACGAATTCTCCCTAAGTGGTTAAGAAACAAGGAAAAAGAGAAGTTGAAAGAAGCTGCTAACCTGAAAGTGTGAAGTCGGGTCTTGACGACGCAGATTGAAGACGGCAGCTGCGGAGTTGCCGGCTTCTCCAGGAAGAAAAGAATCCTTTCAAGCAGACAGATGGTTGACGATTTCAAGTAACATAGTAATTAATAGGGGAGAAAATACTAACGTTAATTTGAATATACTACATATTATTTATTTATTACTAACTTATTATATGGTGGGAAAACGGAAATTGTAAGGAAGAAGTAGAGAAGTGAGAAAGGTCAAGGTTCAGTCACCAAAGTCGCGCTCTTTTTTTCCTTTTTTTTTTCACTCGTGTTCGCGTGTGCACTGGGTCCGCCTACGCCGCGTCGTCTTCCAGGATGAAGTACACGCGGTGCCGGGATGGAAATTGTAAGAAAAAAAATTTTATTATTATTATTAATAATTTATTATTATTATTATTATTATTATTAATAGCTGTAAGCATTTAGAATCAGGCAGTTGAAAGCCCCATCTGGTGAGTCTAATCCTTGTTGGATAGGAAATATGTGTTTTTGCCAAAGACCACCATGTCCTAAGTAAGACAAAAGAAGAACAATGGTATATCCTTAATTATTTGTTGTTAAGGATATCATTAACTAAAGTATGTTTATAAAGCAAAAGTAAGTCAATCTTAGCCATGTTCCTCAAGAATAGCAAGATTTCTAAGGTTAAGTAAACAAAAAGGAGCCAACACTGTCAATAAAGAGAATGGAAGGAATTTGAAAGTATATCTTCTCAAAGACCTTTAAAAGAAAGGCTGCAAAAGAAAGGAAACAGAGATCCTTCTATTCTATTGCCAAAGTAATTGAAATGCCGATCTTTGAAAGTATATCTATTGCCAAGTAATATAAAGTAAACTAAGTGGCTATCAAACTGAACAACCATATTCAGAAACAAATTCAGCAACTTCTCTTTGAATTTCATACTAAACTCAACACCCATTTCTTGAATGTGTAAGTTTATAAAAATATCAACTTATAGAAAAGTACTACTAAACTATTTTTTTTAAACACTATATATACATGCAATTGTGTTAAGCTGCATTAACACTAACCATGCCAACACTTATTGTTATATAAAAAAGTGAATTACTAAATACCGCCCCCTTTTACTAGCTACCGCCCTCCTTTTGGACTATTTTGCCCTTTACTTTATTTTCCATCAAACTTTAAACTTTTCAATTCTCTCAAATTCTCTCAACCTTCAAACTTTCAAAACTCAATCATTCAAAATCATTCAAGTAAAACAACATCAAAACGCATGAACAAAGATTTTTCGGATTGAAAGTATGATTTTTTTTTTAAAAAAAAAGGTAAAAAAACAAATATCTATTTATCATTAATCAAATATTAAAGATCTCTTGTTAATATTGACATATCCATACCCATTTAAATTAAATGGATTGTCAAATACTTATTAACGGACACAAGGAAATTAAAGAAAAATCTTGAAAAAAAAACCTATAAAGAAGAAAAAGCAAAAAAAAGAAGAAGAAGAAGAACAGCGGGTCGCGCGACCCGCCTGTTCTTCTTCCTTTTTTTTTCTCTTTCTCTTCTTTAAACGTTTTTTTTTAGTTTTCTTTT
>AWWV01014396.1:0-30609 GCA_001974805.1 Corchorus capsularis
TAATTTTCTAGTAATTCTTATGTTTAGTATTGTACAAATTAGAGAAAGAATGTCGGATGCTTTGGAAAATTTTACCTTGTTTTACTTTACATAGTGTATTATTAATATATTCATTCAAAAGGACCGCACATTTGGTTTATAATACTACTTGACTAATCTATATCTATATCTATACTATATTAGAAAGTACGTTCACATGTAAAACTTTTGAATCGCCTATAATATCCTTATTTGTCAAATATATTTCTAAATTGTCATTGTTTAGATTTTTATAATTTTACTCAACTAAAAACTCTATTTTTATTTAATTAAATATAATATATTTATAACTATTATATTTTACCATTTTACTATTTTACTCAACTAAAAACTCTATTTTTATATAATTAAATCTATTAACCTTATAACTATTATATTTTAATATTTTACTATTTTAATTAAAAAAACTTGATATATTAGTTTTTTTAAATATATTTCTTGAATGACATTGTTTAAAATTTTACAATTTTTTTTAAATAAACTTTTGCAATTGAAAACACTATTTTTATTTAATTGAATTCAATATTTTTATAATTATTTTATTTTTACCATTTTAATTTTAAAATTTTCAATTAAAATATAAACTAACGAAAGTATTATTATCAAATTTAAAAGTTAAAATAAGTAGTCTAATTCATATTTTTTAAAACTAATTAAGTTAAAAATTTATTTAAAATTTAATTATAGTGATTGATCTGTTTCTATTTTTGGAGCATGTTGGTATAACAAGAATTTAAAATTTTTAAAAATGAGAACAAGAGTAACATACAATTATTTTCTTAGACTTATAAAGTTAGAGATGTTAATCGGGCGGGTTGGGCAGGTTTCGGGTTATCGTCACTTAGATTCAGGTCAAATGAGTTAGGTAATTTTCTCGGGTCATTCGGGTTATTGTTTATTTTTCTGGTCAAATCGGGTTCGATCGGATTGGGCGGGTTATTGGGTTCGTGTCAAATTTTGATAGCTCTACTTATAATTAATTCAGGGCTATTTGCCTTGAATTAACCGGGAATCATACCTCTGCATGCGTACAATTTCATGTGCTAAAAGAATCAATTTCCAACGTGAATTTGTTTAATCTTTCCTTAATGGAATCGATATGGTTAATCGATATGGTTAATCAATATAGTATTCTTCGTTAATAAAGAAATACAAAAGAAGAAAGCTTCCAATTTAGTCAAGCTTATAAAAATATTTTCTTCCGTTGAGTTTAAATGAGGACAAGTTAACATATCTTAAAAATTTAGCAAAATTTGAATTTTTTTTTGGTAAAACAAATTTTAGGAGTAATATATTGGCTACCCTAATTCGAAGGCAAACATTGATCCAGTTTGGGATGGACCATTGTACTTTTAGGCTTTTTCAGAATTTTCTATTAAATGGAACACTGCGACCAGCGGAAACCTTTGTAGAGTGCACAAAGAGTTCAAATCATAACCACTTGTGCCAACTCTCATTAACAACAAAATAAATTACTAATGCCTTATTACAATCCTTGTGATCTATTTGCCTTTAACGGTGGTTAAACGAGAGGCTTGACCAATTTTAGTTTCAATGCTATATATATGGTCTAATATGGTGTAAATGGAAGTTTACTAGTTTAATTAGCATAAAAACTAACCAATTTTCATCACAATTCGAGGACCTGAATTAGTTTAAATAAATGTTTATAGAGTCATTTGATTATTATGATTAAAATTCATGAGCTCAATTAATTATTTTAGATATGTTCAGAAATGTAAGCTATCGAGTTTGGTAGAATGAATTTTACGAATGGAAACAATCCATTGATTGAAAGAAAAGGAAGTGCTAACGTTTTTGTTTTCTTTTGATCAAAAAGAAGAAGAAGAAAAGAAAATCAAAGGGGAAAAGGATATTTCTTTCTTGGTGATATAAAAAAGAGAGAGAGAATATTTCATTATCTTTAAATTTTCACATGTTAATTTTGGTTTTGTTTAGAAAAATGCGTGCATTAGACGGAATTGATGTAAAAACAACCAAACTTATTGGGCAGACAGCTATGATAGAATGTGATCCACCCAACTCATCAAATAACATAATTCACATTACAAGATAATGCTTTATCTTTAGCATAACCATAATATAATTTTTTTTATATTACTCTTCTGTATGATTATTGATAATAAATCAAAACAAAGAATATTATACCCACTTTATCTAGAGCTGTCTCCAATAATTTTAACTAATTCCAAATTTTGTATTGATTAATTTTATCTTTTTCTTTATTATTAAAAAAATATCTATAATCTATATATATAGTTTCATTGAATATTGAAGGTTGCAATGTGCCGAGCACCATATTGGCACAACATTATGGACTTCTATATCATCATCAAGTAGAATAAAACAGTTTATACAAAGCCAAATGGACAAAATTCCAAGCCTTATGCATATAAATACATAAAATATAAATATTATATATGTTAGAGGGAATCCATTAATCAACTTGCAAGTCACAGGATTCTATATATAATAAGTATATTACAATGAAAACATACAAAATATAAACTTAGTTGGTATCTGGACTTTATTGGACTCTTTCATATATACTATATATAAAGTCAATATATATAATTATATATATATATATAGGCAATGCCTAAATTCCAAAATATATTGGCATATACCCTTATTAAAGAAATTAGGACCCTATATATATGTCATAATGATATTCCAAAATCCAAACTTGAGTAAAAAAAAGTTATTAAAAATTAAATTTACTAAAATTTGTCACATATGTATATATGTTATTGGTATTGTAAAAGGGGGAAAAGTTATAAAAAGACGTGTTAAAATATTTTCACCATTTCTTTATGTTATTTGTGTTTGAAATTCTTGTTAATCCGGTCCGAATTGCGACCTGACCCGAAATTTGTAGAGCTACGAATTTTGTGGATACAGCACTGACCTCATGCGGGGAGGACGCAGAATGGGCGTAGGGGGTGCGGGGGACGAAGCCCCCCGCGGTATGGATTAGTTCTCCTAGTCCGAATAGGACTAAATACCCTATGTTTATATAAGGGGTCTATATCTTGTATTCTTGATGTATTGTTTTCTCCCAAATTAATAAGAATTTCTCTCTGCCCGTGGACGTAGATCAAATTGATCGAACCACGTAAAATCTTCTTGTTCTATTTTATTGTTTTAGGCTAGTCTAATCGCAACACTTTAAAACACTTTAAAACGGAAAAGTAAGCTTAATTAGTTAGTACTTAAGATTTTAGTATTTAGAAAAGAAATGATGTTCATGTAGTAAAACTATCCATGCAGGGCATGCATCCAAGCATTTCAACAACAAACACATTTCCGCTAATATACTTTTCACTTCTTTTGACAGCTTCTAATTTTCTCAGCAGTCTTCTCTTTGAATTTTCAAAGAAATGCCTACGATTTATAACCGTGACATGATAAAACTTTCAAAATTCCAATGGCAAAAGGATTTTTGTTTTGAATTATATATACAAGTCGAAGAAATTAGGAAGATGTGGTAATGAGAAATTCACAAGATTGGCAAATATTGGCATTGAGAACTTAATGTAAAAGACATTTTTTCTTTTTGTAAGCGGCATGGGAAAGGGAATGGGGATTTGGAATTTTTCCCATAGATTTTGTTTGATAGATACATATTATATAGAGCCTAGAGGTAGTGAAAACGCAATTTTAATTAACTTGTGTCCACATGTTCATTTTGGACCACTTCCTCCTCCATCTCCATCTCCCTTCTATATCAAAGGGAATTTTAATTTTTCCAACTTCATTTTAATTAATCACGAGCTTCATTTAAGAAACTTCTTCAAAGTTTGTTTTTAAACTTTAATTAAGGTTTAGGTCAAATGTCATATTCTTCTTGTTTTTGAAATGAAATATTTGGATGGCTATAATATGCATAATTAGTAGCAATCTCATTCTTTACGAAGAGTTCATATATATATATATATAGCTAATTCCTCCTAGCTTGATAAAGAAACAAAAGCAACAAATTAAGAACCAAAAGCGTTAGGTGCAAATTTGGATGCAAAGCAATTCGAGGAAACTTCATAGCAAAACGGAAAGAAACCTCGAGGGAGAAAAATATTAAAGAAAAATATTAAAGGAGAGGATGAAAGGCCAAATAAAGAAACGTGAAAGTAAAGGGTGTCTGTTTGGCTAATCACTACTTTTCCATGCTTTTATTTTGTTATTGTTGTAATCATTTTTCCATGTTATTATTATACTAATTAATTAATTACTATTGTAACTTTTTTTTAGTTAAAATTACTATTGTAACTTTATAAGCACTATAAAACCAAATACTATTAGCCAGCACTATTTTTGTTTTTAAATTTTTGTGTTATTACTTTTATTTTATATATTATGCTTTTACTAATTACTAGGGTGATTATTTTTTAATAAATATATATATTTTCAATGTACCTTTATTAATTTAAACAACTATACTTAATATGCATACATATATTATAATACTACAAATAGAATATTAAAATTTTTAGCATTAAAACTACTAGAATCGTGACTCAGTTCCCGATTCATTAAAATTCGATGTGATTATCAGATATCGGAGAATTTAATTGAAAAATCATATAATAAAATAATATGTTACATAAACTTTTTTTTTTTGTTACATAAAAATTTAAGTGAGGGGAGGCTATCCCAATCCAGGGTCAGGATATGTCATAAGGCTCAAAGAGGGTCTACATTGGTACTTACAGATCACTAACAAACAAAAACCGTTGACACGTAATACAGGAAACTTGAACACAATACTTATGGTAGGAGGGAATATTAATAATTAATAACTAGCTAAATGTTCGAGTGTAAAGTCTAGAGTTTGAGAAATTATTAGGTGGAACGGACCCACCACGTCATCAATGGGTCTAACCAATAGAATTTTGCAATGTCAAATTAATTCCTTAAATTCAGACACGATTTTAGCCCAAGGTTTAGCCCCCTTTTAAAACAAAGCCTATATAAAGGGTAAGTCCCCAAATTTGAGATTTTATTGGGATAAGGTTTTAGAAAATTGATGAGTTGTCTTCATATCATTGGTTGGTCCCATAGATGACGTGGTGGATCCGTCCCACCTAATAATTTCTCCTAGAGTTTACGATGAATCCTATCCTAAACAATAAATGTACATCTATTAGTTGAATTAAAGACTAAAATCCTAACACATTAGGAAATAACCCTCTTCTATCTTAGAATCCTATTTAGCCCATCGCAGACTTCAAATTCTCTAACAAGAAACCCTTCATATGAAAAATTGAAAATAAACAAGATTTGATATATAGAAATAGAAAGAGAAGAGTTTCCAAGTTCGCTATCAAAAATTATAGGCAAGGTAAGTTATTATTTTATTATAATAATAATTAAACTAAACCTGTCCATGAAAGGCAAGTGTCCCTCACATCATCAGGGAAAACAAAAGAACCAAAAAAAAGTGACCAACACATTTCGACATCTAAGCTAAGCAGCCACCTGTCCATTGTCTTTAAAGATAACTAATTAATTGACCTCTCTCTTCCAAAGCCCCAAACCCCCAAAACCCATAAAAAGAAACAAAAATCAAAAAAAAATTGAAACAGAATTCCAACCAATAATATTCTTTTCTCCTCCATAATTCTGCTGCTGCCAGTGGCCTTTGAGCTAACATTTCTTTAGTCTTACCCCCTTTGACGGCAGCCATAAACGCGTCCTCCTCCTTTTCCCTTCCCACCCCATTAATTTTTATTACTACAAAAACAGAAAAGAATAAAATACCCAGTTAGTACTTTGTTCCAGATCTGCACCATCCCAAGTACGCCCTCCATACTCAGTTTCTCAGAACAATAAACTTTACCCAGAGCAGCAGATCTATCTTTTCTTATTGGCTTCTTTTCTTCTTCTTCCATTGGTTTCCGAGCCCATTTTTGCTGTTTATTTTGGATTCTAAGAAGAGGGAGATATGGATTCTGAGCAACGTCGGAAGCGGAAGAGAATCTATAGGCCATACTCACGCGCTCAGTTTTTGTCAGTAAGGTCATTAATCTTGTGCTTGTCTTTCTTGGTTTTCCTTTTGTTCTTGTCTTCCGATAGGTTCCCTATCCGGACGGCATCGTTTCACCCAGTTCTCAGCGTCCCAAGCTTATCAATCTTGTCAAAAAGTTCCCTTGAGGATTCATTTCTTGGTAAATTAAGGTTACCTGTAAAGATAGAAGATCGAGTCTTGTTCCCTGATCACTTGATGTTGCTTGTGTCCACCAAGATTGATCAAGCTGACAAATTTGACTGTGTTTACTACAAAGTTTTGATTGATTCTGAGGAGAATAAAGATAAGGAGATGGTTCACCAGCCAGTTTTGTCTATTGATGAATATGATGGGTTTAGATGGATTGTGAGGTGCCCTCTTCCGCCTCTTAATCATTCTGCTGTTTCTGTGGAATTGAGGCGACGGGATGGGATGGTTTACAATTGGTCTTCCAGGATTAATAATCAAACGGTTCATTCATGGGATAGATTGGTTTATGAAGCTGCATTTGATGGGAAAACAGCTGTTGTTTTTGCTAAAGGGTTGAATCTTCGACCCCATAGAGAATCTGATGCTACCCAATTCAGGTGCCAGTTTGGGTTTGGGAATTATTGGGATAAAGATGAAGGATTCATGCTAACGACTGAAGCTGTAGCGGCTGCACAAGAGGTTGTTAGGTGTTCATTGCCCAGGAGTATAAGAAATAATCCGGAGAAGGCGCATGGAATTCGAGTTACCATTGTCCATGCTGGTGAGAGTGATTCTGCAAGGGAGCCAATGTCATCTTCGGTTAGAATGCAGAATTCCAGGGGATATGAACACAAGAGGAACCATAGAAGGCATAAGGAGGATGTGCCTTTGCCTTCTGTGGCTAAACTATACAATTCAAAGTCATACCAGAAGAAAAGGATGGGGGGAAAGTATGAGCTCTGTGCCTGTACTATGCTCTGGAACCAGGCGCCAGCACTTCGGGAGTGGATTATGTATCATGCTTGGCTAGGCGTTGAACGCTGGTTCATTTATGATAATAATAGTGATGATGGAATTCAAGAAATAGTTGAAGAGCTTGATTTTCAAGACTACAATGTGAGCAGGCATACCTGGCCATGGATTAAAACACAAGAGGCAGGGTTTTCACACTGTGCTTTGAGAGCAAGAGATGAGTGTAAATGGGTAGGATTCTTTGATGTTGATGAGTTCTACTATTTCCCTCGTCATCACCGGCGAGGTTCACTGGGTCAAAATTTACTAAGATCCCTGGTTGCAAATTATTCATCATCAAAGACAATTGCAGAGATAAGAACAGCTTGCCACAGCTTTGGGCCATCTGGATTGAGCTTACCTCCAGCACAAGGGGTAACTGTAGGTTACACTTGCCGGCTCCAAAGCCCTGAGAGGCACAAGTCTATTATCCGCCCTGATTTGCTCAATGACACTCTTCTTAATGTGGTGCATCACTTCCAGCTGAGAAAGGGATACAGGTACCTGAATGTCCCTGAAAGTTCTATAATAGTTAACCATTACAAGTACCAGGTGTGGGAGACCTTTAGGGCAAAGTTCTTCAGAAGGGTTGCAACATATGTTGTTGACTGGCAAGAAAACCAAAACCAAGGGTCGAAGGATAGAGCGCCTGGGCTTGGAACTGAGGCCATTGAACCACCCAATTGGCGGCTACAGTTCTGTGAAGTCTGGGACACTGGTCTCAGGGACTTTGTCCTGGCAAATTTCGCTGATCCTGCCACTGGAGCCTTACCTTGGGAGAAGGCTCTTCTGTAACCAAATTCAGTTGCTTCCAGCTTGGCGCCTGTGTAAAACATAGTGATGACACCAGCAAATATTCATTCTTTTCATTGCTTTTTTGCATTTTTACCTGATTTTTTTTTTATAAATATGAGATCAATAGATTATAGGGTTCTTACAGAGTTGTACATTTTTGTGACGACAAAATAACAAAATTTTCCCTTTTTTTTTGTCCATTTTTATACTAATGAAATGAGTTATTGATGATTTTTCCTGTAGTTTGCTTTTGTTAAAACGGCAACTGAGGCAGCATCTTCATGTTTCTCTACATATGAGATGAAACAGAAGGCATAAATTCATAAATTTAATTGAATGTTTAAATAGAAATAACTGCATATGTTATGGCACAAAATAACCGCATTGTCTATATATTATTATATAATCTAAAGTGGCTAACTTCTTCATCGTTAGCTTCCTTGAAGCTGGTAGCAATTTTGAAAGTTAGCCTATTACAAAGAATAAGCATGACATACTTTCCATGCACAGCCTACAGGTAGACTCCCTATAGCTGAAAGATGTATCATGGCAAGTTTTCTAGCAGCATGACTTCTAACAGAATACATTTAGACAGATACTAAGTCTGCATTTGTTTTTGTTTAAACAAGCAAATTTCAACATGCATATAATTAAGCATGTTTCGATGCAGTACAAGAGATTGGCAATAGAATTATTTTCAGGAGAAAAAACAAAATTGAATTACTGATTACATGGCTTTGTCGGCAGCATGTTTTGTCCTGCATCCTGATATCTTCTGTTCTGCCCTTAGTTCCAAGGGACATCACTTCCTAGGTAACCTAAAACCCAAAATATTAAGAATCAATCAAGTAAGACTTAGGGAGACCGAAAGAAAAATAAAATTGTGAGGTAAGATAAATATATAATGTAAAAGTTGTCAGCGCATGATTTACAATATGATCTGTATGAAAGAAAAGAGTTCACAATATGATATTGCTTTCCTATCAATGGTCTGCATACGCAGAATATCCCACATTTGTAGATTGCTTCTTGTAGTTGTCAAAGATGCCTTGAGATCATACTCAGCCCTCCAAAAAAGAACTGGAAATGACCCGTGAGCTACTTGGATCTAGATGTCATTAAGGTTATTTTATCCTGATCATTCATCAATCAATGTATATTTAATCCGGCTAAAATAAATTCAATGTGCTTCTAAAGTTTTTATAATTTTTGCTACATTCTAAAGTTTTATAATGTTGAATCGCTAAAAGCTAAGAGGTATCACTGTATCTTTAAAGTTTCACAATGTTGAAAGAACTAAGAAGAAGAAGAAGAACCTTAAAAGAACGCTGCAGTAGATGTTTCGAACAAGAGATGCTCATATTTTCATTTGTTACAAACTCACTCTTGAACCACTGCTGGCTTGTTACTCATGTATTTAGCAAGTGTGGCGTCCAATTTATCTCCAACATAAGTAATCCATGCCTAAAAATAAAGGAATCAGGTTAAAAAGATTCTTTAAAGAAAAAAAAAAAAAGGGAAAGAAAGAAAGACGGAAAAAAATTTAAAAGCAAGGAGAGAAAATGGGCAACAAACTACTATAAACCAGAATGGAGTTACTGATTAATTAACAAGACAATGTCTTAGAAATTAAGAGAATTTTGTTTTTGCCAAAGTTCGACTAACGGATCATTTCATGTATCTATAAACATAAGGGCAATACGTAAACCTTAAAGCTTTGTATCTTATTGTCAAGTTTCAAAATCACCAACCAGCTACATGACAACCCCATCCTTTCCAAAGAAAGGCAGAGAGTAACTGGAAGAAATTATGGCACTTATGACCGTGAAAATTGCATAATCAGCCAGCATAGCACTAACAAGAGATTGAACAATTGTTACCACTGAAAACTGAAATGAAGTACCTGGTCAGAAGTTGTGAAACCCCTGATTATGTCCCCACCAAGAATTGCAATGCCTTTATCTCCCAATGGTTGCAAGATCACAGCCTAATGAAGTTAAGATAATATAAGTTTTCTTATCTATATAAAAACACAAACACAATATTTGAAAAGGAAATCTCAAGTATATATCTTGCGAAGGGATACAAATTTAAGCTGTTATTAGCACTCTTCTTAAAAATGTGGGGTTATAACTGTTTGTTATATTTCAATTGTGAAAGCTAATATTTCCTACTGCTTAAAACTCAGTCTCCCATTGCCTATGAAAAGAAACACTGCAACTAGAGAAATTAAAATTGGTCAACTGATTTTAAGGAATTTCTTTCACACAAGTTTTATCAATTATATAAATTGAAGCAGCATTTATTTTCATGATTGCACCGTTCTGTTACCACACCCTGGCCACCAGTAAAAGAAAACTAAATGGAACCCTATGATAAATTTTCCATGGACACACATTTGATGCTAGAATATTTAAACAAAGAATAAAAAGAAAGTGTCATAAAAGAAGAGGATTTGACGGGAGTGTTTCACCTACAATTAGGTTTAGTACAGTACTACAATTAATCACAACAAAGAACTATGCAAGTGTCTACCAACTACTAAGTGTGGTTTCCATAGTAGATTTTATACAATTCATGAATGTGATTGTAGTGCAATAGCTGTATGTGATATCCCATTTTGACCATCCAGTATCTAGTCTATTAAAGGAATCTCAATTCCCCAAGGGAAAAAAAATGTCCATGTAGTGAATTGAAGGAATCCCAGTTTTCAAGTGAATATAATAAAGAGTAAGTATGATCAGAAACCTGCGTATTTGAAGGCAAAAATGGCAGTTCAGATCTCCCAGGGTAAAGAGACAGGTTGGCTAAGTAGCTCTCTGCAAAGAATTGAATTGAGAAACTTAAAAGTTTACAAATAGTTTAGCAGGCGCCAGGCTGATCAATACTACTTGTCATAAAGACCACTTAATTAGTTACAACTTAAAAGAACAATTCAAACCCCAGACAGAACTTACGTGCTCCAGACTTCAAAACACCTTGGTAGAGTGATCCCTGCATCAATTTAGCAGCATCCAAAGCAACAGGGTTGTCATCATTCTGCAATTTAGCTGCCACACCAATTTGAACAATACATTTGCAGTCATAAACAATAACTAGAGACCTGCAGCATGTTACGGCTGAAAGAGATTCCCAAGCCCTGTAAAAAAGAAACAATAGCAAAATTTGATTTTCAGAAGAGGAAAAGAGAAGTATATATGTTTAGCATTTTTATATCTTTACATTTTCAGGACATTAAAGCACCTTTCAATTTAAGATTTTATCATTTATTTGGAAAGAAAATAAATAAAAATGATTTTAACTATGTATTTCTCTTTCTTTAACAATTTGAGCAAGCAAACCTACCACTCCCATATTTTATCATTTTTAAGTTTCAGAAGCATCACATTTTGGAGCTCTACTAGATACAGAAATAAAACTACTTTAGATATTAAAGCACATTTTTTGGCATTCCAGCAGTGCTCATGATGATCATAATTCATAAGAAAACATCATATAAGAAGAAGAATAGATGAATGGCTTAGGAGGAGACTGTCTCAAGCAAAAAAGGATAACTCAATCATCAGTCAATGCATCCTGTCCTAACTCAAATTTTCAACAAGGTGCTTTGGTTCTTTTCATTCCAACCAGTTTTGAAGCCAAAAGTTCCACGCTATCCAGACAGATTCACATTAAACATGAACAAGCAGAACTGGCAAAATACCATTCAGATTTTGGGGGTTACTGGTTACAAACTCAAATGGAGAAGTTTTTGCAGACAACAATTTATGCAGCTTCTGAAAGTAGTTTATTTATTTTCTGATCAACTATTAGGAGACATAAAAGTGACTTACTAGAAATCAGCCAAGTTATGCTACAATGTTAGTAACAGACGTACAGGTAATAAATTGATTTAAGTTGGAATTATCTCAAGCCAAGCAAGGTAAGAAAACAATGATATGAACCATTTAAGCATTAGACATTGCTCCAGGTTAAAAACAAAGTGTAACACGATCGTTGAAAATTGGTAAAATCTCTCACAATTTATGAACCCAGAAATGAAAAGCTACACTTAAGAAAAACCGAGTAGAAAATGATAAGAGAAGAGAGGACTACCAAAACATCTCAGAAACAACTGATTGAGAAAGGTGAGGATAAATGACTTTGCATTCCACTCCTTGAGGGTCTACCTGATATCAAAATCAAAGATAAGATAATCCATTACCATTCAATTTAACAACCATGTGTATACATATTGTGTGCATGGTTGTGGAAGAAAAGAGAACAGGAAAAGAGTGTAACAGAGCCTTTACCGGAGTGATAGTTTTCGGTCGAATTGATAACCATACTAGTCCAGCTAATATATTAGTCACAGCCAAACCGAGTGTCAATAGATCCGCTCTAGACTGTGAACTGGTTGAATAAGAATATGAAAACAAAAATGAAAAAGCACATTAAAATAAGCAATTCACATTTACGATCACAACAACCACAAATAACAAAAGTTTGGTAATACTGGCAGCAAAAGTGTCACATTGAAAAGTAAATTCCAGTCATAAGCAGACTGTTCAATTAGCAAGTATTATTCCACACAGGTAAAACTTCTATAAAATCCATGATTTGAAAGACCTTTTGCTTTCTTGTAAATAAAGCAATAAATTTTAGCTAAACCTATAAGCTCTTAATTTTTCTTAAGCCTATGATTAGTTGAGTGATTAACTCATCTAAAAAATGACAATTGCCACTAAACAAAGCAAATGCCTAACAATAAAGCAACTAATTGGCCTATAGTTGAGTGATCAATTCGTGCAATGCACTCAAAATGCTTTGTGAGTTCAGAGTAACCGATCATTAAGTGCGATTAGATTATCTCGAAATAGAATTATCAACTTTTAGCTAAAATGAATTAACAAGAAGCAATTGAAAGTTTACCTGCTGGCATCGGCAACGGGAGCAATCCCAGAGACGGCACGGTTAAAGAGAACGGCTAACAAAGAGGCTCCTCCGACGTAAATTGGCAAGCTTCGAACGGTATCGTCGTTCTTGGAGACCCAATCGGCGATCCAATCTCGGCCGGGCTTTGGTCCTTTGTAACTTCCCTTTTTATTCAAAGATAAAATGGTGATTAGTTCGCCAACAAATTACCTCTCGAAATGCGAATTCAGGGAGAGAGACGAAGATTACCCGTTGAATAGAAGAAGCTCTAATGAAGCGCGGGAAGTTAGGGAGAGGAGAAGAACGAGGGCGCCGGGGGCGGGGGCGGGGGCTCCATGGAATGGCAATGTGGAGGATCCTTCCCGCTTCCATTGAAAAAAATCACTTGCAATAAATTAGTAATACAGGAAAAAATAAATATAAAAGTGAGAAATAAGAATAGTGAAGATAATATGATATATCTGCTTCTTTCTTTTTCTTTTTCTTTTTTGAAAAATATATCTGCTTCTTTCTTCTTCTTTTTTTTGTTGAATGGCAAGAATCAAATGAGGATAATTAGAGACTTTGGGTTTTAATTGATAAAATTGGGCTTAAGATATAATTTTATCTAAATTTAAATTCCAAAATTTGCATGTAATCATATCATATATTCATATATATATATATATATATATATATATAAACTGAGGAAGTTGGACAAAAGGAAATAAATTAATTACTTTACTTTAGGTTGATTGGGAAATATATTAATTACTTTTGATTGATTAATTAGTTGATTTGAATAATTTGATCAATTAAAATCAATTAGTAATAATTATATTTAATTTAATTAATTGTTAAATGAAAATTTTGATCAATTACAATCAATTAACATTAATGTCATTTAGTTGTTAACTACTAATATTAAATTAATTATTACTTTATGTTGATTAGGAAATATATTAATTTCTTTTGATTGATTAAATGGTTTATTTTTGAATAATTTGATCAATTAAAATCAATTAGTAATAATTCTATCTAATTAATTGTTAAATGAAAATTTTGGTCAATTACAATCAATTAACGTTAATACTATTTAGCTGTTAATTACTAAAATAACCCTATACCTCACTCAATAAATACTTTGTTCCTTTATGTAAGTTCATCTCATTTGAGACGTCTTTTTACCTAGAAAAACCTTTTGAGAGTTTCAATATTTGCTTGAGACAACTTTTGTTTATTAAATTGGAAGGTAAATTTTTTTTTTGTTTATCCTTAAATATAATCTTTAGATGAGTTTCTTTAATTTGTTTAATTATTCTAAATTTATTTTGTTTGATTTTTCGTTTTAAAAAAAGTTTATTCAAACATTTTATATTGGTTGAATTAGTATGGCAAAATTTTTGTTTTTTTAGGAAAATTTTTATTTATTTAAGAACTTATAATGCTTATTGATTGTACCAAAAAAAAATTGTACAAAACACATTGTTGCCATAGAATACTTTTTTTTTTGCAGAAACATAATAGTTAATAAGTTGTTGTATATTCATATTCTTTTTCTAAACAACTTTTGTGTAATTTTTATTTTTCATTCTTATGTTCTTAAATTATGTTCTTAAATTATGTATTGTTATATGAACAAGTAATTCCAAATTTCTTATGTATTTTCAATGACCATGGACATATTTTGAGAGGAGAACTCATTTAAACAATTGTTGTTGTTTTAACTAATTTATATAAAGGAATTTTCATATATGATTTTTCATATGTTTAAAGTAACTAAATCAATTTTCTATCAATAATTATTCACTTTCCTTAAGTAACTAAATAAAGCTCATGATTAGAGCACAATCACAATCGAGGAAAATATTGCAGTAAATGATCAAACAGGTTAGTAAACTTTTTTACTATTATTATTTAATTATTACTAATTACTAAATCACTTAAGATATAATGATTTTTTTTGCTAGATTAAGATATAATGATTAATTATACAGTAATTCATTTATTTATTGTCATACATATTTGCAATACATATCCATTTCTATTTATTAATAAAAAATTGCAAGTGTTTAATTACTATGTTGTAAATAAATTACACTTTATTTTATTTAAGGAAAGCAAATCGTCTAGTTTATTTCAATTAGGTTGATTTCGTTTGATATCTTTTAGTTATTTGATGATTATTTCAAGCATAATCATCATCAATAATTACTAATTTTGTATAATTGTTGCTTATTTACCATATTTATATCTCAATAAATAAGTGCAAGTATTTAATTAGAAAGCAAATCATTTTTTTTAATCAAATAGATTGATTACGTTTGATATTTGTTACTTATTGAATTACTTAATTTCAAGCATGATCATAGTCAATAATTACTAATTTGCTTTAATAATTGCTTAATTTTTCTTTTTTGTTTAATGAAAATGAATCTACTGTTTAAACTTAAAGATTTTAAATAACTAATTACACTTTATTTCCTTTAAGAAAAGCAAATCATCTAATTTTTTTTAATCAGATAGATTGATTACGTTTGATATTTTTACTTATTGAATTATTTAATTTCAAGTATGATCATAGTCAATAATTAGTTACTTATTTGCTTTAATAGTTGCTTAATTTCCTTTTTTTAATGAAAATGAATCTTCTGTTTTTACTTAAAGACTTTTAATAAGTTGTAAGGTTAGTTGTATTCTTATTTGAACAATTAAAATGTTTGGTCTTATCTTAATGTTTTTTAGTTCGTGTGGCTTAATTTTTCTTTCAATGGACTATTGTAAATTACAAGTACTAGAGCAAAATGATGAATCAATTAGTAACTAGAATTCAAAAGGCACCGCCCCAAAAGCTAATGATTATTTAATTTTGCCACAAATAAATGAATCAATTAGTATTATATTACAAAAAAATAAATTGATTGAACATCCAAAATAAGTAAATGAATCAAGTTAGCCATTAGTTAACTTTGCCAATAAAAGTTATAAATGATGGATGATTATTTAATTTTTCCATGAATAAATAAATCAATTAATAATTATGTTACCAAAAAAATTGATTGAACAAGCTAAATAAATAAATGAATCAAGTTAGTCGTTAATCAACTTTGTCAATCAAAGTTATATGTCACGCCCCGACTCGAGGTCGAGCACGGACAACCACCGCGTTACCTCGTAATATGTGCCGCGCGTCAGACGCACACGAGGTTCCGTGAAGCTTCAATATCAAGGCACAAAAACAAAACAAAACCAGAAACAACGAAAAGAGCCTCAGGCTCAAATCCGAGCAATTATCAACCACTGAGCCTCGGGCTCAAGTCTAAACAAACATCAATAAAAGAGCCTCGGGATCAAATCCAACGGAATAGCAGAACATCTCAATAATGATTGTATCAGAATAGCGGAAGCAATACATAAAAACGTGCCATCCAGGCAAAATCCGTAGGAAAAAAAATAAAAACATAAAGTAAATGACGACTGCCAGTGGAACCCATGCGTAGTGAGAGATACCTCAACGGAGAAGCAGACTCCCTAAGCCACCGACTCAACACGAAAAGGAAAGCTCAACGCTAAGATCCTGAAATAGCGACAAGGAAATTGGGGTGAGTATAAAAATATGTACCTAGTGAGTGAGCCACCCTCAAAAGAGAATCAGAAGAGGGTGGGGTGCACTCACAACCAAAACAACTTATAAAACAAGTCGTAATAAAACAATTAGTGAATAATGAAAAACTAATATATATAAAGCGGTGCTCGGTCTAAACCATGGGCTGCCATATAAAATATATCCGAGGTGACCTTGGCCCGAGTCAACCTCCGGAACCGTCAGGGGCAAATCTGTCATATCATATGTCATGAAAATCTCCTGCCCGTCCCCCTGACGTTGGCCTGGGTCCGGCATTGCGTGGTGGACACAATACACCCAGTTTGGCTCTTCCATGCACACGCCAACGGCTAGCTTGCGTGTCGGGCCTGGAGCCGACGGCCATGTGGATCCATCACAATCATGGTCCGCCAAACAGCCAACTACTAGCTATTACTCCACCAAGATCAGTCATACGTACTCCCTGGGCTGCGTCCAGCCCACGAGTCCCCGTATGCTTACAACCATTTCAAAACCATTTTCAATGGTAGCTAATGCACCCAAAACATTTTAATAAAAATCATTTATAAAAACAATTTATTAAAAATAGTAATAAAAACAAGTCA
Organism: Corchorus capsularis; assembly: GCA_001974805.1. NCBI lineage: Eukaryota > Viridiplantae > Streptophyta > Magnoliopsida > Malvales > Malvaceae > Corchorus > Corchorus capsularis. Next base: position 16,943 of record AWWV01014396.1, read on the forward strand.
CTCAACAGGTTCTCCGTTGAGGACAGCCCACTCATTGTTCGAGGTCTCGTATACCCCCTAAGGTCCGTCCTCTGTGAGCCAAATCAAGCGTCCTGACCGGCGTCTCTATCGCCTAGTGAAGGGAACCAAATACCAAAATCATCAGTAACAAAATTCAATAAAAGTAATGTAAATCACAAATAAACATAACGAATACCAAAAGACTCATAAGCGTGCCTAACTAAGGCTCTAAAGGCTTTTGGAATGATTTTAGGAGTTTAACGCCTCTTACCGAGGGTAAATCGATCACTTCTAGCATTTAGGGGTAAAATTGTAATTATAACCACTCACTCACAATAATCGATATTTTCTTTTACGGAGTCACCACGACATCTCCATTACTTTAACGGTATAATTCGTATGCTTAAATTGTCAATTAAAACTTCTAGAGGCAAAACAGTAATTTTTCCATTAAGGATAAATTGGTAAATTCACTTGTATTGTCCCGTAAATATGTTTCCGTAACCAATTCTGACTTTCTGGGGGCAATTTAGTCATTCCGGGGTCCGAAATAAGCTTAGGAGTAATTTTTTCCGGACCGGATCAACCCGGTTCGGTCCAGCCAAACCGGATCCTTAGCCGAGCGGCTCAAGCCGCGGCTTGCCGAGCCGTGGCTGGCCTGTTGGGCCAGCACAGGTTGGGCCACGCGGCTGGCCCAAACCGTAGCAGGCCACGCAGGCCTGCACAGCATGGGCCGCCAGCGCAGGCCCAAGCCTGCTTTGCAAGCCAGAGGCTTGGTGGCTAGCCAGCCACCGCCGGTAGCCTTAGGCTTGCCGGAATCTAGACCCAAAAATTATTTTTTTAATCTTCTTATTAACTTTCCAGCCCAAAAATGTCATTTTTGACTCCATTCTTCATCTCAAAAATCAATTCCAACATACCCAATTCATTCCAAACTCAATATCAACTTCAAAATCATTATCAACCATCAATTTATCCACACTTAAAACAACAAATCACTTACCAAGCTTATCCTTAGTTTACCCAAACTCCAACATGTAGAATAGCGATCTTAACTTCATTTTATGCACCTTATAAACCAAAAATACCAATCAAAACTCACCAAATTTTGGTAAAATTTAACTAGCTCGTAGCTCCCTTTCCTCAAGATTTAAAACTCATAAATCTCCATCAATCTCTAAACTTCTTGGCATAGAATGGTTGAGGGAAGTGAGAGGAATTTAATGGTATAGTTGCATGTGGTTTTGGTGGTGATTTAAGGGGTGTTCTTTAAGAGAAAGAGAGTGTAGTAAGAGGGAGAGAAAGCTTGAATATGAACAAGAATGGAGTGAGGGAAAAATGAAGGAGAAGGTTCGGCCAAACAAAAAAAATTAGGCCAATATATATACTTAAAGGAATAAATTATGAATTTGCCCCCCAAGCTCATTAACCCTTACACATAAATCCTTTAATTCACCATTCTTATCAATCTGGTCCTCAAATCATTCCTTCATCAAAATTCTTCAACTTATAATTAAAATTAAATTCAATAATTCCAACTTAAATTCTAAATAATATTTTATTTCTAATTTCTCTAATTAAATCACGATATTACATTATAATTGATTGATGATTATTTGATTTTTCCATAAATAAATGAATCAATTAGTAATTATGTTAGCAAAAAAAATAGACTGATTGAACAAACTAAATAAATTAGTGAATCAAATTAGTCGTAAATTTAGGGTTTGTTTGGCATCGTTTTCGTTTTTCTGTTTTCTGTTTTTGTTTCGTTTTGTTTTTGTTGCGTTGTCAATTTTTTGAAAACAAAAACATGTTTAGATATACCATTTTGTTGTATGTTTTTAAATAAAAAAGTTTTTTTAAAAAAATAAAAATGTATGTGAGTTACTGTTCATGACTGTGCTTCTGTGTTTTGAAAGTGTTTTGGAAAAACCTGAAAGCACAAAATTTTTACTTCCACTTTTTTCCAAAACGCTGATTCTGTTTTCAAAATTTTGAAAACAGAAACAACCTGCCAAATATGTTTTCACTGTTTTGTTTCCAAAAACAGAAAATTGACAGCAGAAAAACAGAAACAAAAACAATGCCAAACATGCCCTTAGTAATTACGTTAGCAAAAAAATAAATTGATTAAACATGCTAAATAAATAAATGAATCAAGTCAGTGATCGTTAGTTAATTTTTCCAATCAAAGTCGTAATTGATTGATAATTATTTAATTTTACCATAAATGATCACTACCAAAAAAATTAACATAAAGAAATAAATCAATTAGTAATTATGTTACCAAAAAAATAAATTATTGAACATGTCGTTAGTTAATTTTGTCAATCAAAGTTGTAATTGATTGATGATTATATAATTTTACCATAAAATCGCCACCAAAAAAATTACCATAAATAAATAAATCAGTTAGTAATTATGTTACCAAAAAAATAAATTATTGAATATGTCGTTAGTTAATTTTGCCAATCAAAGTTGTAATTCATTGATGATTATGTAACCAAAGTTGTGATTAGATAATCCAAACATTTTATTTTATATTGACACACGTCCTTTCAATAATTTTTATGTCTTTTTTATCTTTCTAATTTGTTTATATTATGTTGTTCTAATTTAATACTTTACCATTTTAGTATTATCAATCAATATTTTACACCCTCCCTCAAGTTTAAAAAAGGAACAAAGTTAAAATCATACGACATTACTCAACTGTAATTTTTTGTAAATTTTTTCATCCCCGGGCAACGACCGGGTTATAAACTAGTATATATTTAAAACAATGTCCTCTATAAGAATGGTAACTCTTTAAATGTTGAGATCTCAAAATCTCGACAAATGTCATGCCCATCTAATTGACACGTATCTCAAAATAATTCTAATATTCATTAATTAAAAAAAAGTCTTTGGTATATTTTAAGAAATAACAATAATTTCTCATACAAATTTTAAAATTTTAATTAAAAAATAAATATTTCTAACTATTGAGTATTGACATAGATTGAAAAAGACTTTAATACTATATATTAGAGAAACCGTGTGAATTTATAGTGGTTGGTTATATTATTAAGACAAAATGAACCTTTGGTAATTTCTTAAATCACTCTGACTATTTAACCATTTAATATTTATGGCATGAATCAAGGAATACAATCACTCTAACATTTTGTGGTAATAATAATCACTACAAGAGGGATAGCCTGCTCTTGCGCTACAGGCATGCTTTTATGTGAGATATTTTTATTTATTTGAGACATTGTAAATTTATTCAGTCATTTTCTTGTTTTTTAAAGTGAAATAGAATATGTTTAAAAGTGCTTGCATTTTTATGTCAAAAAAAAAGGTGCTTGCATTCATTCTAAACAGTTCAATACATGCTGATATTTTTCACACTATTAATGGAGTTAGATGAGTATAGAATAAAAATAGGTCTTTAGCAAAACAACTATAACTTTTCTAATTAAAAAAAACCGAAAAAAATAGGCAAGTGTAGAAAGGATCATTTGTCCTTCACACTTAAAACGGTCTATTAAAACACACTAATGTGTTTGGACATAGTTAGTCATCTAAAAAATAGTCAACACAACTGAAATTTACTTTCACAATCTAACACAAACCATATAGAAAAGAAGGATTATTAAGTAATTAGCAAATGGAGAAAAGAACAAACGGGACGAAAAGGTTGTCCCAGGTGAAAAGTTGAAAGAAACTTTCAGCAAGCACCGTCTTGAAAAAACAATTAATATGGTCTATAAAAAGCGCACTTAGTATGTTAATAATTTCAGAAAATGCAATTTACTCTAATAACCCAATTACACACTGAATCATCAAAGAATACATCATAGGGGTCGTACTAAATGTAAATTGAATATTTGTATGCAAACCGTAAACCGACCCAACGAAAATGGACTGGAAAAATGGGTTGAAGAAGGAAAAAGGCTTGACCAACATATAAAATTACAGAATCCTCATAAAGCCCAATAGTTAATAGATTAACATATGTGGAATTTAAAAAGGTGGGAACACCATTAATCATGCATTTAAAATGGTGGGAACACTATTAATTGAAGTTAGATTCTAAAATTACATAAAAAGACATTGTATTTTTAGAAAAATGATTAAGATTAGAAGGATTTTAAAGTAATAAGCCATTTGAGAAAAGACCAAAATGGGGCGTAAGGTTGGGGCTTGTGAGTAAATTCCATAGGGAACAAAAATAATATATAGTATATATATATATATATATGTAATATTTATGGCAAGAATCAAGGAATATAATACAATTATGTTTGGTATCTTTCTTTTTTTTTCGGTACATATTATGTTTGGTATCTTATTCTCTTTTTCCTTTTTTTTTAACCATTTTAATATGTTAAATCTCATATTTTAATAGTTATTATTAAATTCAAGCCATGGATTACTCAAAATTCAAAACTAAAAATACAAGGTCTGCCCTTATTAAATCTTTAATTGAGAGAGATGTTATTTTGTTTCATTTGGGAGGGAAAGTTGGTTTCAGATTTTTTTTTTTGCCAGAAGTTAATTTCAGATTCAATTTGATTATTTTAGATCCATTATTATAGCCTCAATTTCGTTTATTTAGAATTTCAAATTAAGAAATTAGAGACAAAACCTTCATTACATTGTTTTTCCATAAATGATGATTGCTTTCTCTATATAAATAACCAAATGTATAGCTTTAGTTCCAAAAAAAATATTTTCATCTTTACAACGGTACGTCTAGCACAATTTATAGTTTTAGTTCTCTCTCTCTCTTTTCTTTTTCTAATCTTTACACCATTTTTTTTTTCATTTTCATTGTTCCAACATGTTTACAATTTTCTTATTGGATGTTTTTTATTTTGATTTATGGTATAATAGCTCCATGTAAAGTTTTAGTTCTTTTTGTCAAGTAAGGTATGGGTGAATAAGATCCATCAATTAAGCAATTGGTAATTACGAATATTTTTCATCAAACCAATTAGAATTATGCAAGGGTGTTTTATTTAGTTTGTTTGAGATTTCATATTACAGTGTATGTTATCTTAAATGGTAATTTCATCCCCTATATAAAGCACTCATATTCGCATATGCTACTACCATTGTTCCATTCCACACTACTTATTCAAGCTTCTTTTCTATCTATTATTTTTTTTAAAAAAAAAAGTTTCTTTTCTATTCTTATTTGTTCAATTACTAGAACTAGAACAAAAGGAAGAGAGCATGGCGTCTACCCAATTGTTCTACGCAAAAATTTTTGGTTTCATTGTCCATCGCTTGGATGAGTCTCACGGATATAATAAGATGTGCACATTATTATTCAAATTATATTTTTGTATGTTTGAGTTTTGGATGTATGTCAATGGCTAGCTTTTGACCTCTTTGTTTTATATATATGAATGGTGAGTTTTTGGGTAAAAATTAAACAGATGGGGAGAGCTTGATTCAGGAGAGTGGGCAGACCAAGATTGTCTTCACTCCACAACTACAACATGAAGAAATACTAACACAGTCCACAAGTCCCAAAATCCAATCGAAAGCGAGTCATTATGGAACTGTGTCTGATTTACTCCGACGTTGATGTTGCCTTCAAGATTAACTTTGGCCAACAACCACTATAAATTATAGGTGTTTTACATGGAAAGGAATTATTGTTGAAATATCTTGATTTATGTAACTTGATTGTATTCTTTAAGTATATATTTTTTTTCTTTTTATTCCGGTTTAAACCTATTTTTTGGTGCATCTTAGTCCTAGCCTCTTCACTTGAAAAGGAAAAAAAAAATACATACTCTCATATATATATATATATATATATACTCTCATTCCATCGTTAAAATACATACTCAACTGATAATCTAATTTTAAATTTTAAATTCTCAATAAATTGGTATTCTCTTATTATAATTTTAATATTTTCAAACCAAAATTGATTAAATTTAATGAAACAATGCACATTAAATACTTTATAGGTATATAGATATTCCTTTACAGGCATATAGTTTTCTTATTCCATATATCAAATTTTGAACTATTTGTTTTAATTTTTTTCTGTCAAAACGCACGTTAGATATTATAATTGAGAGAATTAGGTATAAAAAATTATTCATAATAGTGAAAAAAAGGTATAAAAAATGATCCATAAATTATTACTTAATACTCCATTTGTTCCATTATATCGGTCCAATTTAAATATATCTTAAGTATTAAAAGGGTTTGTAGAGTAAGAAATTTCGGCCAATCAGAAATTTTCTACAAATTTATTCTGAGAATTTATTCTTAAATTTATTGGAGATTTTCTAAGTAAAAATGGTAGATAAATATGACACATGGTCTAACCAATTAAATTTCAATGTTTAATGGTTTGACCAATCAAAATTAAGTTGTGAGTCATCACCTTTTATCTCTAATTAAATTGAGATAATTGGTAAATAAATTTCATCATCTGGCCAATCAAATCTCAAAGTTTCAAGCATTAACCAATCAGAATTCACTGTTGTGTCATCTTATTTATCTCTAATTAAAATTAATTGTTTAGAGATAAATAACAAGGAGAAATTAAGTTATCTTGAAACTCTCCATCCCCTACTATAAATACCAAACTCCCAAGTCATTTTCAAGACACACAATTCAGAAAGCAGAAAAGCTCTGAAGCAGAAAAGCTCTGAACTATTTTAGATGTTCTTATTCTGATCTTCACCAAAGCTTAAGAAGATTGAAAGAAGATCCACGTATGTGGAAAATTTTTCTTTCAAAGAATTCAATTATTGGAGAATTACTGAAGACCCTGTTATTGGGAAATTATTGAAAGAAGATCCACGTATGTGGAGGAATTTTTTTTTCTTTCAAAGAAGATCCAAGGAAGATTATCAAAGATTTACAGAAGCTCGCTTTCAAGAAATTATTATTTTGATCTTCATCAACATATTTGAAGAAGATTATTTGTGTTCGCTCAAGATCAAGTCAGTCGACCCTTGAGTCAAATTATTATCAATTCGAGATCAAGTCCTCAACGACCCTCGAATCAAATCAAATTCCCAAGTCATCAATTCAAGATTAAGTCATTCGACTCTTGAATCAAATCAAATCAAACTCTCAAATTATCATCAAGTTCAAGATTAAGTCATTCGACCCTTGAAGCAAATCCTGAAGCATAATTTTGTAAAGGAGAGGAATCAGAGGATAATTTCTTATTATTAGAATTTCCAAAGATTGTACCTGCATTCATCAATCAATAAAATTTTTGTTTGACTCCAATATTTCTTGTCTTAATTTTAGACTTTGAAATTTTGTGTGTTACAAATTTTGGCACGCCCAATGGGACTATCTTTGCCTCTCATCTCCTCTCCAGAAATTCAAATCATCAAAAATTTCAATGGCTTCGTTGGAGGAACAAGTTGCATCCCTCGCTAAAACTGTGGAATCACTAGCCAACAACATCAAAGAAAGGATGACCAAATTTCCTTTCTAATGATGAAAGTTGCTGAAAATAAAGGCAAAGACAAGTCTCAAACTCTCCAACAAATTGATGACAATAAAAATATTCAACAAAGCCTTATATTCAACAAATTGATGACAATGATGAAAGTTGCTGAAAGAGGAGCAATGTTTTCAGCTTGATCTTTGATTTCCTCTTTCCTACACTTATGCAAAGCCTTATTCCCAAAGGATTGATTCCATGAAGATGCCTGACAACTATCAACCGCCAAAGTTTCAACAGTTTGATGGCAAAGGAAACCCAAGACAACATGTCGCCCACTTTGTGGAAACATGCAACAATGCTGGCACTTATGGAGACCTTATGGTCAAGCAATTTGTTCGTTCTTTGAAGGGCAATGCTTTTGATTGGTACACAGATCTCGAACCTGGGTCAATTGACAATTGGGAGCAACTTGAGCATGAATTCCTAAATCGATTCTATAGCACTCGGCGCATTGTTAGTTTGATTGAACTCACAAGTACACGCCAATGCAAAGATGAAGCTGTGATTGACTACATAAATAGGTGGAGAAATCTTAGCCTCAATTGCAAAGAAAAATTATCTGAAGCTTCTGCACTGGATATGTGCATCCAAGGTATGAACTGGACCCTGCGCTATATTCTTTAAGGCATTAAGCCAAAAACTTTTGAAGAATTGGCAACTCGAGCACATGATATGGAGCTTAGCATTGCAGTTGGTGGCAATCAAGAGCCGCCTGTTCGAGAATCAACAGAACACAAAGGGGGCAAATTTGTGACCAAAGAAGTTGAAAGCAAGCAGTCTATGGCAGTAAGCATAAAGTCTTTCAAGACAGCTAGTGACTCCAAAAAGGTGAAATCCAAATCCTCCCAAGAGAACATCAAAATTTCTTTGAAGGAAAAGCGAGAAAAGGAATATCCATTCCTGGATTCTGATGTCCCAAAGATGTTGGAAGAACTTTTGAAATTTGATCTCATTCAATTGCCTAAAATGAAACGGCCTGAAGAAGCTGATAAGGTGAATGATCCAAACTATTGCAAGTTTCATCGTTTAATCAGTCATCCAGTGGAAAAGTGTTTCATTCTCAAAGACAAAATCATGGAGCTTTACAAGGACAGAACGATTGAGTTTGATGATGATGCCGCAACATCAAATTTTGTCATGGCAATTCCAATTCCAAGTATGAAATTTGGATCTTTTGATCCTATGAAAATGCATGCCAAGTCAACTTTAAATGATGATGTCAAGTAAGCCAATGGGGGCAATGCTCGCTCCTAAGCACGAGCCTAAACTGCACACAAAAAAAAAACCCAAAGAACTACGAAAATGACTTGATCATTCATTTCTTGGAGGTACGTAGGCAACTTGGTGCCCCTTGCCAAGTTCAGTCAACCCAAAAAAAAATAAAAAATTAAAAAAAAAAACTCACTAAGTTGAAAATCCTGCAAAGGACGGCTTAGGCAAAAGTTAGAGCAAAAAAAAAAAGTCTCGCTAAGTTGAAAATCCTGCAAATGACGGCTTAGGCAAAACTTAGAGCACAAAAAAAAATGAACTACGTAAATGACTTGATCCTTCACATTTGAAGGTACGTAGGCAGCTTGATTCAAATTGTCAAGTTCAATCACTCAAAAAAAAAGTCCTTTGAACCTAGTTTTGGTTCAATTCTTTCAAAGTCTCAAAATTGGCAAACACATTTGGAGAAAGTGTTTTGCAAATATTTTCTCAAGTCATGCAAACAAAATCACCAAGGATCATCTCAAAGTACAAGATGCAAAGGTGTAAGCAAATTTAACACCGAAAGCATATCAAGGTTCAAGACTTTCCTACTTACTACACTTCAAATCATGTACGTAAACAAGTCTTGAGGGGGCATTTGTAGAGCAAGAAATTTCGGCCAATTAGAAATTTTCTACAAATTTATTTTTAAATTTATTGGATATTTTCTAAGTAAAAATGGTAGTTAAATATGACACATGGTCTAACCAATTAAATTTCAATGTTTAATGGTTTGACCAATCAAAATTAAGTTGTGAGTCATCACCTTTTATCTCTAATTAAATTGAGATAATTGGTAAATAAATTGCATCATCTGGCCAATCAAATCTCAAGGTTTCAAGCATTAACCAATCAGAATTCACTGTTGTGTCATCTTATTTATCTCTAATGAAAATTAATTGTTTAGAGATAAATAACAAGGAGAAATTAAGTTATCTTAAAACTCTCCATCCCCCACTATAAATACCAAGCTCTCAAGTCATTTTCAAGACACACAATTCAGAAAGCAGAAAAGCTCTGAAGCAGAAAAGCTCTGAAGTATTTCAGATGTTCTTATTCTGATCTTCACCAAAGTTTAAGAAGATTGAAAGAAGATCCACGTATGTGGAAAATTTTTCTTTCAAAGAATTCAATTATTGGAGAATTATTGAAGACCCAGTTATTGGGAAATTATTGAAAGAAGATCAACGTATGTGGAGGAAATTTTTTTTCTTTCAAAGAAGATCCAAGGAAGATTATCAAAGATTTACAGAAACTCGCTTTCAAGAAATTATTATTTTGATCTTCATCAACATATTTGAAGAAGATTATTTGTTCGCTCAAAATCAAGTCATTCGACCCTTGAGTCAAATAATTATCAATTCGAGATCAAGTCCTCAACGACCCTCGAATCAAATCAAATTCCCAAGTCATCAATTCAAGATTAAGTCATTCGACTCTTGAATCAAATCAAATCAAACTCTCAAATTATCATCAAGTTCAAGATCAAGTCATTCGACCCTTGAAGCAAATCCTGAAGCATAATTTTGTAAAGGAGAAGAATCAGAGGATAATTTCTTATTATTAGAATTTCCAAAGATTGTACCTGCATTCATCAATCAATAAAATTTTTATTTGATTCCAATCTTTCTTGTCTTAATTTTAGCTTTGAAATTTTGTGTGTTACAGGGTTATTTGATTCTAAAATTTCTATACCATTTTTACAATATTTCCCAAGACTACCCAATTTTACTTAACATAAGTTTCTCTTCCCATATATTAATAAGGATAAAATATAGCTAATTTTTTAGTGTAAATTTTGCTAAATTAAAAATTAACTTTTAAGAATTCTCAATGAATTTAAATTAGCCAAATTGTCAATATTGTTTAATTAATTAAACATATCTCTATTGTTAAGAAATAATGTATCCTAATTAATTAATAAATATAATTTTTCTTTAATTGATGTTGTTTAGGGTAAGTAAGAAAATAAAAAAGAAAGGGGGGAAGAAAATTATACAATACACCGTCAGTAGAGTTTAGTAGACTGCACGTGTGAGGTTTAACTTTAAGGGTTGACATGTGTACCCTAGGGAATATGTATTGATATTAAATATTTAATTATGAAATGGGGTATGTGTCAACTTTTTAACCCACTTATGGAGTTCAAAATTTATACTGACAATGTATTATATAATAATCCTATAAGAAAAATTATACAATACACGTCAGTGGATTTTAGCAGACTGCACGTTCAGGATTTAAGGGTTGACATGGGTATTAGCATGTGCTACTACCATTATTCCATTCCACACTACTTATTCAAGCTTCTTTTCTATCTATTTTTATTTTAAAAAGTTTCTTTTCTATTCTTATCTGTTCAATTGCTAGAACTAGAACAAAAGGAAGAGAGCATGGTGTCTACCCAATTGTTCTACACAAAAATTTTCGGTTTTATTGTCCATCGCTTGGATGAGTCTCACGGATATAATAAGATGTGCACATTATTATTCAAATTATATTTTTATATGTTTGAGTTTTGGATGTATGTCAATGGCTAGCTTTTGACCTCTTTGTTTTATATGAATGATGAGTTTTTGGGTAAAAATTAAACAGATGGGGAGAGCTTGATTCAAGAGACTGGGCAGACCAATATTGTCTTCACTCCACAACTACAACATGAAGAAATACTAACACAATCCACAAGTCCCAAAATCCAATCAAAAGTGAGGCCTGATGGAATAGGCAATGAAACTTAGCCAAAGATAAATAAAAGTTAAGTGGGCTTGTGTATCCAGTGTCCTCTCCTCTTCTGTCATTGACCCATTGACCCTTTATTTGTTCTCTTTCTTGAACGGATCTTACATATACTAGAATTTGGCCCACGCTTCGCCGCGGGCTTGTGTCTCTAAACGGGACTTGTAAAATTGTTGGGCAATTATTGAATTAGGAACTTGGTCTCTAAACGGGAATTGTAAAATTGTTGGGCAATTATTGAATTAGAAACTTGACATGAAAAGAGAAACGTGCATAATATTTAACCATGGAAGCAGAAAATCCAGTACTGGATTTGAAAAATTGATCCACAATGATTGAATTAGAAACTTGGAATAGATAAAAAAAAACATACATAATATTTTAGCATAAAAAGAGAGAATTCAATCAAGAATATAAGTTAAATATAGAACATGGAATAAACAGCACAACAACAGACTTCTATGGATGATCTATTCTTAGTAAAATAAATGAACTTATCAGATGCAACGGGTCGCACGCGGATCGCGACCCGCTCTTTTCTGGGTTTTTTTTTCATCTTTAAAGGTTTTTCTTTTAAAGATTTTCCTTTAATTTCCTTTTGTCCTGTAATAAGTATTGGACAATTCATTTAGTTTAAATGGATATGAATATGGATTTGTTATTGAGATTTGAAAGTTCGTAGGTTAAGAGAATTTGAAAGAATTGAAAACTTTGAAATTTAGTAATTTATCTAGTAAAAGAGGACGGTATTTAGTAATTCCAAGGCAAGTGTCCCTTTTATGATACTTAAGGGGGATTTTGGCCATTAAGCCTAAAAAAAAGGGCTTAAATATAAATCAAATCATTTGAAACCGAGCATTAATTATTTCACCTTGGCCTTTTATATCAAGGTAAACTTATACACTCTTGGAACCTTCGAATGGAACCCTGAATCTCTCATTGGACATAGATACCAATCTACAAACTAACTTCACTAATCTTAAGTTCTCAAAATTAGCTTCCCAATCACGAGAAAACAAAATAAAGGGGTTGAGCCTCAAAAACATGATCAACCCAAAATTTAACTCATTACATGAATATATTCTTAGCAAATGGCAGTAAAATTGATGATGGCATGTGCATATATGTCGGAAAATTCAAATTTGCAGAAGAAAATTATTTGGCAGTAGGCTAATAATTCCAGAGCTAACCAACCCCGCAGTAGGCAGCATGTTTCTTAAGCACCATACTGAGAGCAGTATACACCCTTGTCAGTTTCATTCTTACAGAGTAATCTTACTAATCTACCCTTGTCATCAGTTAAACCTATACATATTTGCATTTAGCATACACAAAACAAAATTCAAAAAGAACACATTACTCTGTTAGCGTAATCTACTGCATATTTCTCCACTTGTCCTTGAGATCAACCTGAACAAAATATAATACCTAGCATCAATAGGGAACATTATATTAAAATGTCCAAAAAGAAAGGAGACAAATAAGAGGACATTGCAATAAACCTGTTGCATACTTACTTACCGAAGTTCTATTCACAAATACTCCAGGATTTGAACTTAAAATAAGACTCCAGTTTCTTCCATGCCTATAAATGTCAAAAGAACAACAATTAAATGAAAGGGTTCTAAACTGCCAAAAGTATTTCAAATCTCAATTGTTAAAAAGTAGAATCAAATCAACTACCAATGAAGACAAATTAGAATATATCAGTATGCTAAGAAGATTACAGTATAAACCAAAATCAGACTGAAAGGCTTCTAGAATGAGTTGAAAAACCTGAAATAGGGATATAATACTTTTGACATAATTAAAACTTTTCACTTACTTTGCCACACCATCAAATAAAGCTTGTTCTTCCTCTGGGCTCCACATACGTCTTTTCCTCCTCTTTGTCCACTTTTTGATCTCACACACCTTCAACGGAGACACAAACTTTGCCTTTGGACTAGGTAAGCGACATCTTTCTGAACAACTAGATGTCCCAGAGGCATCAACAGAATCCTCCCACTATAAGCACAATGATATCAAACACATAAATGAGACAAATTATTCCAAATTGTAGGAAATTGTTTATCCATGTATCTTTTTTTTCTGTAAGTTAACTACAAATTACTCCAATCCAAGTTATCCATGTTCATATGGATAACAGTAAAAGCTCATTCAAGATTATAAGTAATACCAAGGCTAGTAAATC
>AWWV01014397.1:0-11585 GCA_001974805.1 Corchorus capsularis
CTTCCCCCGCTTGAGCAGGTTTACAGGTAGGATGTATAGACGGAGGAGGAACACTCTTGTCCTTGCTATGGTTATCAGCAGTAGCCCTAGCATTCAAATTTCCCCTGTAGCTCGAGCAAGTTCCGTATTAGGATTCAAAGATGTTCCTGGAACATCAACAGCAGGATTGACAGATGATGCATGAACATCCTTGTTCTTATTGCGCTCTTCTAGAACCGATGCAACCCTTTCAGCCACTTTTAAGGCATCAGGGAGGGGATCAGTCACCACATCTAGCAAGTTAGCAATACTGGAGTTAAGTGCATCTTGAACTTTGTTAACTTCAGCAGTTGACAGGGAGCCAGAATTGCTGCAAGAAGGTTTGTCATCCCCTAAGTCATTAATGACAATACGCCCCCTATTGTGCCTGCGGGAAGCATCAAGCTTGTAACCTTTTTGAGAATTCACCCTTAGAACCCCTGCAAGAAAATTAACATATTGTTGACCAAGGTATATAGATACTTTCAACTTGACTGCACAAGTAAAAACAAGAGGCAATGGTAGTAACAAAAGGAAAATGGGGCAAAAGGTACACAAAAATAAGTCTATTAAACACTCTCATACCAGGAAAGATCAAAGTTTATAGCGTAAATATAATAGCATGCATAATCTGGGAAATATAGTTAATAAAAGAAGAAGAGAAGCCTACGTTTGCTCTTGTCAAGAGGAGCAGTGGGTTGAGCATCCTCCTCGGGAAAAGCAGTGGGTTGAGGACCCTCGTCGGAAGGAGCAGTGGGTTGAGGACCCTCGCCGGGAGGAGCAGTAGGTTGAGCACCCTCATCAAGGGCAGTGAGTTGAGCACCATCAATGGGTTGTGCAGCAGCAGTAACAGGATCCTTAGGGGCTAGGAATGCTAATCGAAGGAAAGCAGGCTTAATCAAGGAGCGCGCTTCCTTTAAATAAACCCTAAGATGGTGCAAGGCATCACGGCGAGTGTTAAGGCGTAGAAGTCTCTGAGAGGCCTCGGAATCCCAAAGAGCGGCTTCCACATCAGTTCTCCATTGGGCTAGCTCAGGGTCGATAAGATGAGTAGAGTGGGCATCCTCCAAAATTTGAAGACGTTGACCCCAAATCCTTCGCACAGCGTCGTAGTAGGAGTACCAAGAGAGGGGCAAAAAGCTAAGAGTGCAGTGGAGAGCAACAGCAGTAAAGGCTGCCCGCATGGAGTCGGAGACGGCAAGGCCTTGGGTGCGGTCGACTTGTTCGACGAGGAGGAGGGAATCAAGAATATCCTCTGGTATGGAGCCATCAGCGATTCGGTCTTGAATAGAGCATATGATACAGGCTTTTTTCAGCAAACAAGTGTCAGGGTCGTTGTCCTTGTCATGGGAGAGGAGTTCCTTGAGAAGAGATTGAGCGCTAGGAGAGGGAGAAGAAAACCAATCATCCATCTCACCAAACTCTTCTCTCAGTTGTTGAAGTTGAATCCCCAATCTTCTCTCATCTATTATTTGCTCATATTCTTTCGCCTATTACCACCTGGTTTTAATAGCTATTAATCTGAAAATAGAAAGGTTTTCTTTACCGTCCGCCCCAAATATGTATGAAATCGCAAAAGCTAGTTAATTTCTAGCAAAAACCTAAACATAAAGGTTAAATGTACAATGGCAGAATGAATTAAATTAATGTTTGTTCCTACCTTGTCAGCTTCTTCGTGGGGCCATGTGACAAAGAAGTACATATATGAAAAACAACAGCAAGTGGCCAAGCATACTAAATGGTGCCACCATTTGCATGTGATTAACAAAACAATTACTCTCCCCACACATGTCTATGGGATTACTAACTTATTTAATTAGTACTTTGTTATCAGTGGCATCATGAACTCCACATTCCAATCTCAATAACAATGAGTGAAAAAAATTAATCCTAATCTAAGATTCGACCATTCAATTCAATGCAGCAGAATTTGAAGGTTGTAGCCATTGAATGCCCAGAATCAAACAACAAAGAAAGTGCAGCTTAACATCCAACATGAACTTGTCAGAAAAGATATAAAATGAAAGTAAACCCAAAAACTAAAATAAAACATGTAGCATTCACTCATATGATCCTTAAGAAAATAAACATTAAGAAATCATGCGATCATCACTTGGATCCTCCACCGGAATATCCAAGGAAACAAAACGGAAACACTAAACGGAGACTGAAGTACCTCTTCAGCAGAAAGTAAGATCTCATGAGCCTTTTCCTGCTTCTTGGCGGACGAATCTCACCATCTGCCGGAGCTGCTCTTGATTAAACTTTCTGATGAGCTTTTTTGACCAAAGAAAGAAAAAACAAAGAAGATCGACCGCCTCCGCTCAACCGAAGAAAGGGAGCAGGCAGTTGGCATCGAAAAACTCAGCTCAACCCAAGAAAGGGAGCAGGCAGTCGGCACCTAAGAACCAAATCAAAGAGAGTCGCCAGATTGGGTTCAGGAAAGAGAAGCAGAAAAAAAGAGAGAAAAGGCAAAACCAAAACAAAGTCAAAACAAAGAACATAACAAACATGAAACAAAAAAAGACCATCGAATTGAAAGAAGGCAAAACCAAAACAAAGAGCAAATCGGGTCAAGAGGTCACGCCAGTCATAGAAGACGTTGGAGGTCTGAGAAATGGTACTCTGAAATTTGGAACATACCTTCGAAAAGCGCTGGTTCACCGATAATGGGTCCAACAGAGCTCTTAATAACCAAAAATCGAAATTGAAAAGAGAAAAGAAATGGGGAGAGACCAAAAGAAATTGAAAGCTGGAGAGGGCTGTTCTTGATTTCGTACACACAATTGAAAAGAGATAAGAAAACCAGGAAGCAAAGGGAGAGACTGAAAGAGATTGAAAGGGAGATGATGAAGAAGAAATGGGCAAGAAGCAGCGGAAACCACCAGAAGAAAGGAAAAGGAAAAACCTAAATTTGAAAGCGAGGCCAAAATGAGCTGAACAGGGTCGGGCATCTGACTCTGGGGCAGGCACGCGGGTTTTAAATTGGTTTTTTTTAACTGTTCATTTGATTGGAGAAAATGAATAGTAACCCACCCATCCTCTCATTAATAAAGGGGTTGATAATATATATTGAAATAAATCTTTCATCATATGCAAGAAAAGGCCAACATGGTAAGAAATTTGCTAAGTTGGACTTGACAAAAGTACTACAGAACTCTCTAAAAGCAAATAATGAAACCATTATTGAGCACTCAGTTATGAAAAGAACTAAACAGGGAGGTAAAATCACAAGAAAAATGAGGGAAAAAAAAAAGAGAAACAATTTCAAGCAAACCGATCGCATAATAAAGGGAAAACCACCTCACAGCATAATTTGGCTCTTATACACACATGCATGTCATAGCCTTTTATCTCTTACTGTTAATATTAATATATATATGGCAATATGGCAAAGCAATATTACTGGAGATTCCCCTATGGAGAAGATAAATTTCATCTACGAGAGATTCAAAGCTATGCCATTTGCCATGCAGGGAATTATTGTTTCTCTTTCACACACACATATATATGGGGGATTATTATTAGGTGTAATTATAGATTAAAATTACCTTCAAAGTGTAATGAAGAAAAATGAAGGATGATCAATAATTTTGGATTTAAAAAAAAAAAAAAAAAAAAAAATTACTTCATCATCGTCATTCAACCAATCCTATTCCCAGCAACAATATCGACCAAAATCTCTTGTATTCTTCCAAGAACATACAATATATACTTAGATTAATCATCTCCCTCATGAATATATTTTGACTAAAAGACAAGTCACGTTAATTGCTGCAACTTTCAGCAAGCAAAAAGGCCCAAATTCATTTTTAAGGAATTTCTTAGAAGTTGGATGACATTATGGTCTATTTTCCTTGGTCCTTCCATAAAACTGAATTTCATATTTCACTTCTAATTTATTACTCACTTGCTATACATTCTTCTAATTTCAGAAGTTTGTTTGCTTTTAATCATGACTCGAAAATTTTTATGAAACAGAAACAAGAATACATTTATTTTTCTTAAAAACAATTGATATTTAACCACGAGAAGTAAAGATTTATATATACTAGTATCAAGTTATACCTTTGACAGATAATGCAAAATTATGCAACTTGCTTGAGATATTAATTAGACAAAGATTCCTGGTTGATTGTTGGGAATGGAATTGCCATGAGTCGAAACATAAGAACGACGATGAGAGTTTTCTTTTTCATTCAAAATTATTAATTTTCTTTATTTTTCTTAAACTTTTAAAAAGAATAAAATAGGTAAAATGCATAAAACTGATAACACCTAGAGAGAAATACGTTTAACCTTACACTAGATCTAAGCATGATAGACATATATTTCATTACACTTTGGGTAATTTTAACCTATTATTATACTTAATGATAAAATTCCACTTTATAAATTCCTATATTATATATATATATACTCAACTTTAAAGTTATTCCTAGTGAACCCTTATGGAGGTCCTAAAAAGGTTTATTTAAATTGTTCTAGTAATTATATTTGTATAAATTATTAGTAACAATAAAACAAAAATAAAGGATTGCATATATACTATGGAGGCATAACTTAGTTTGGTGATCACCATATTCTTCTCTCCTTCTCTTGTTACATATAATACGATCCCAATTAGTAAACCCCTTCTCCAATAAAGAGACGAAATTGTTTACAGCCATTACCATTAATCCTACCCCCTTCCATTTAATAAATAAATTAACTTTTAGTCACCCTCATTTGCACCTCGAGACTCAAACCATGGCCCCATGGGTCCTCCATATAGTTAACTAAAATTGCAAAACTATAGTATATATGAAGAATAAAAGCTTATATAGATTACTATATAGTAAAATACTTTTATACTTATAAAGTAGCTATGGATAATTATTACAAAAGCTTGGGACAGGACATGGCTTCTAAGCAAGGACAAGTGGAAAAAGAAAAGGTAATAAACACACAGACCAAATCTTAGCTTTGATATCTAGAAACAAATATCAAATATTCCTATTAATTTTACTACTATTAATTAATATCAAATATTCCTATTAATTTTGCCATGACCCTGAAGATTTTGGCAGCAGAGAGGGAGGGACTGAGGAATTTATGGTATGGGTATGTGCCCCAAAACCACACACAGGGGATGCCCAAAGTGTGTAGAAATAATGACACCAATTCACTGCAAAGACCGGAAATCACGGGATGCAAACGTAGTAGAAAAATTATTAAAGAAAATTACTAATGAAATGAAAGACTCGGCCCAGTCAAGTGACCCAGACCCAGAAAACAGAGTTCAGACTTCAGAAAAGTAAAACAGAGATACTCATACTACTACTAGCAATCATGAGACTAGTGCTAATTAAGCACTTGCAAATTGCAATAGACTAGTATAACTTTGCTTTGGTTAAGTATAAAGTGAAGCCTATAGATATAATATGACTGTATTTTGATTTTTGAACTAATTGAAGTTTGGAATTTGGATATTGACAGCCTGAGCTCTCAATGTTTGACTTGGAGGTCCTTTTCTTTTACTTATTTTATATCTAGTGTTACAAACCAGTGTTAAATGTAAGTGAATTTAATTTGGCATTGGCATAATGGCATTATTGCCCTAATTCCTTCACATATATCATTTTCAACATAGTCTAATGAGGGTAAGGGTTGTGTCAGCTTTTCCATGGCAGTTTGACCAAATCTTCAGGCTACTTTTACTATTAATTTTCCTAGCAAAAAAAATATTATTCATATAATATAGTATACTATCATATAACTGCTTTAGTAGACTCCTAATTTATCCTTTTCGATGAGGATTTTTATTTTATGCACTAAAATTAAATCTTATAATATAGTATACTGTCATATATGCATATTCTCAAATTATTTATTAAGGCCTCAATAATTGTAGTAGTAATCTGATCAAGTCTTACGAAATCACATGCAATTTGATATGCTAAAATGCAGAAATGAAATCCGTGACTTTCCCTGATATACTAAATTGGGAAAAAAAAGAAGATAAAGAAAAAAAGGAAAAGAAAAAGGAAAGGGAAGGAAGGAAGGAAATGAGTTCAGTTGAGTTGTTGTCGGACCTGCTACCATGTATAAGACAACAGTATGCTATAGACAATAACACTCTAACTCCAGTAATTTGGAAGTAAGAGACCAACAACTGAACCCTCATATGATCATACAACAATTACACAGCTTAATGGTTTTTATTTTTGTAGCCAACTGAACAGAGGAAATAAAGTAAAACCCATAAAACTTAACAACTAATTCAAGCTTGTGTTTGGGACTGTGATAGGATTGGATGATGGTTAATGATTAATCGATCCAATCCCATCAATCATCTAATCCTATCATTCCTCCAAAAACACTCTTAGAATCTAGGATTATTGCTTCTCTAATCCTTAAAAGACCCTCACCAATGTGAAGTTACAGGGGAAAAGGCCCATGAAATTAGAGATTTAATCAAAGTAAAGGAGCACTCTCAGATAATTCTCTGATGAATAGATAGTGTCCAAAATTAAAGCAGAACTAACAAAATACGAGTTCACAGGGCTGGTCTAGCATCAATATGCCATGAAAGTGAAGGCTTCATTTGAAGTAAAATGAGTAGAATCATGGGTGAAAGTGAAGCAAGTGAGGGTCCTGATACTTTATAAAAGGAAAACGAATAGTAAAAAAGTGACACATAGCATGAGCTGTACTTTGAAGAAAAAAGAAAAACTTTTCCAATAAGTCAATCAATTGGGTTTAAAGATTTACATGCATGAAGCAGAGACCAAATACCAGAAACAAAAGGATTGCCAAGAGCATCAACATGGACAGACATGGTTATGAACTGTTAAAAGTAACATTGTAAGTTATATGCACCAGCAGATCAGGGAAGAGGCTACAAATCTTGCAGATATTTGTTGGAAGAAAAGGCCCAGCCATGGAACATTCACCAGATAAAAACTAAGCCTACTGATGTAACAACACAAGAAAAGAAAACCACAACGTTTTGCTTTTTCAGTTACTATTTCTTACCCACCCTATAGCATATTCTACCCACAAACTGACCTCAAAGCAAATCAAACAAAAGGTAGAAATAACTTATGAACTAACAACTTTCAAATTTCAAATTTCAAATAAGGAAAAGATAGGAAATAAGGAACTCACATTTGATTATAAATTTATAATGAGAGTGTCTTAGAGGATTATAAATTTATAAATTTCAAATTAAGTAACTAATAATGAAATACAAGTTTATGACTGAAATCCTAACCTTGGTTCGCAGCAAGCAGTGAAGAAACCCTTGAAATACTCCTAGGTAGAGCTCCTTGTGCTTCTAGCTCAATGATTATCCCTTGAACACAATAAAAAAAATCTATAAATTCACATTTCACACTTAAACAATAAATCTCAAAAACAATGGAAAAACTAAATCATGAAAATCAACCTTTCGGAGTCAAAAATCGGCCAAATTCTTTCGAAATCCTGAAAGATCCAAAAGCATAAGAAAAATCAAAACCAAAAACCCGAAAAATTTCTGAAAGATGAAACTAAATCGAACCAGAAACCAAAAGGATTAGTACTCTAGCTGATTGAGCAATGGCACCAAAAGGAGGAGCTACTCGACAGCAAGACCCGTTCTTCAGAGAGCAAGCGAAATGCCCAAATTGGTGAATAAGGAAAAAAGGGTGAAGTAGAGGAAGGTCTCGTGAAAAAAAGGTTCAGATGATAGAGAAATTCTTTTTTCTGCCTAAGTTGTATTTTTTGAAGTCTTTTATATTTTCTAGCTATAAATAATATACTTTAATTTTTTTTGGCAAGAAATAATATATATTTTAATTTAAAACAAATAAATTGAGGTTAAAATCAAGAGACCCGCGCTAACGAAAATAATTGACGGGTTGAATTTTTTCATGTAAGCCTATACCAACGGACAAAACTATACTCCATTGGTAAAGGCTATTTCATATTTAAATAAATAATTAGTTTCAAAATAAAAATTGATAATTTGTTTTCAACAAAAAAAAATTACATGTATAATTTTACTTACATTTTTTTCATTTGGTTCTATACCCACGGTTATAGTATTAGGGGTAGGTATATTATAGTCCTACTAGAAGGTGGCCCGCGCTTATTGTGCGGGTTGAGATTTCGTAATTTTATTGCGCGGGTTGAGATTTTGTGATTTCATTTTGGAGAAACATAATAAATTAATGAAGCACTACAATATTTGGCAAAATTACATCAGATGCGTAAAAGTTAATAAAATCCAAAATAAATAAAAGGGGTTTAAAGGTGTAGGGCTTCATGAGATCATAAATAAATAAGTGATCAATTCTTAAAGACATCTTTTCATATATGAACGAAAAAGAAAAGAGAATTATACATATGTCTTATGAAGGCGAATAGAAGGGTTTTTTATGAAAATCTTGGAGGTTAACAATAGAATGGTATAAAGAGTATTATACACGGTATTAAAAAAAGGAGTATTATACAATATTACAAATCATTACAATCAAGAGTTTTTTCTAATATCATCTTTCATCCACAATCTCAAGATCCATTTGTACGCACAGATTTATGTTGCAAAAGCTGAAGCGTGAAAACAACACATTAACTGATAGCTATTTGTCATATTTACAATCTTTTAGTGTAAGTCCGGCGAGCCATGGTATCTGCCAATATGATATAGTAACTGTGAGATGGTCCAAGAATGGAAGCTAAAGATTTGGGACTTGATGTAGTATTATATTATATATTAAAAAATAAAACTGTAAATAAAAATAGAGCAATTAGGTGCATTGATATAAAAAAGCTATATAGAATGGAAGTGAAAAAATTAAAGAAGCTCAACTATCAAATTTGATTTAAAAGAGATTAATGAGGACAAATGAAAGCACAATCATGAAATTAAGCATATTGAAAAACAGAGAGTGGTAGTTACGTAACTAAATTATGCAAATACATGTGTGTGTAACCAATGAACAATATGAAATCAAATGTTGCACATAGTAGAGAACACATACAGTGTAATAACTTGATCATCGATGTGAGCTCCCAATGGACACAAATCCGATAGCTGCAGGCAGCCATCTCCGAATAAGGCCTGCCCTATACCCACTTTGGGCAGTCCGTTTATAGCAGTCTGTTTATAAGTAATATTGAAAAACAATTTATAGAGATCAACAATGCTATCAAAGCAGCATGTGACTACTAAAAACCATTTTCATATAAGTATCTATGCTTTAAAAATTAACATGCAACAAAGGAATAAAGGCAAAAAAATGAATGGGAAAAGAATTTGAAACCTTGACACAAAGAGCTTATAGAGAATGGCAATGAACAAAAGAGAGAAGAGAGAAGATGGAAACGAACACAATAAATATTAGAGTTAAATCAAGTGAAATCAGTGAAACATTTGAGAGAAAAAAAAACCATTCAATAAACAAATAACGCTGACTATATTTAGCTAATTGTCGCTCCATGAAATTAACAAAAGATGGAGCAAAGAAGAGTGATGAGCAAATTTTTTCTAAAAAAAAGTTACCTGATTGAAGCTGCCTAACCTGTCTGGAGCAGCTTCTATGGCTGCCTGACGCTGCCCAGGTCCTTCTCTTCCCTCTCTTCTTCTCTCCATCTCCCTTTTCTCTCACTGTCCTATGTCCTTTATCTTCCAAGTAAATTTCTTCTCTACTTCCTCTGTTTTTTTCTCTTTAATTTTCTCTTGTCTTCTTGCGATCTCTGTTTTTATTTTTCCTCTCTCTCGGCTATTCTAGATTTTTGCAGCTGAGCCTAATCCTTCTGATTCCTTTTTATTTATTTTTAACTCATAAAAAGTAGAAAAGAAGAGCCCAAGCCCACAAATAAAGGAAAAGGAGTCGGCTCAACAAAAGCCCAACAACAACTAAATGAAAAAAAAAAAAAGGAACAGGTGTCGTCCTCCGATTGGGAGTGAGCTAATTTGCCCTCTCATTATTGGCTAACAATACTAACAATAGTGAACTCAGTCTATATGAACAGAACTTTGAACAGTTTTTGCACAGTAAAAGGTCAGAACTTTGAACAGTTTTTGCACAATAAAAGGTGGGGATTGCTATTATATAATTTTATTAATACCAACAGGTAGAAGTAAGGCATTGCAATAGAACGGAACAATACCAATAGATGGAACCGGCGTTGGTATATGTCCTATGTATACTGACACCAGTCAATATCCGTTGGTAAATCCTGCCTATACCAAAGGAATTTTTTTTTTGGTCGAAAAAGGAACTTGCATTAATTAAAGGGTTCTAAATATTACATGACCAGCTGCATCCAGCAGCAATAAGTCCATTAGAAAAGTCGGAGGCTGAACCAAAGTTATAAAAGCCTCAGATAAACTATTACGCAAAATATTGCTACCATACTTAGCTAAAGCATCAGCACAACTGTTGGCCTCTCTATAGACATGTTGCACTTTAACATCCTCAAATAGGCTGAGTAATAACTTGCATTCATCAATGAGAGGGGCAAATTTAAGGTTAGTCAGTGAAGTAGAAGTCACAACAGACACTACCACTGAAGCATCCAGTTCAACAATAAGTTTCCTGTAATTAAGGGAAAGAGCAAGATTCAGGCCATCTCTTAAAGCACATAGCTCAGCCATGAAATTCGTAGTAGAGCCTAGGTGTCTAGTAGTTCCTCCTAACCAAACTCCCTTTGAGTCTCTTAAGAGACAACCCGCCCCAGCTTTCCCAGGATTCCCAGGATTACCTAGTGAGGAACCATCAGTGTTTAATTTAACCCAACCTTCCTTTGGGGGTTTCCATTTGACAGGGATAAAGGAATCAGTAGATGAGTGCTTCCTGTTATCACTAAGGGCAAAGAATTCAGTAGCATTGTTTATCGCAACCTGCAGGCAAGTACTTAAAGATCTAGGGGGTGATCTAGGATTAAAAATCCTATCATTTCTGTACTTCCAAATTTCCCAAAGCAGATGAATATTAATAATCCCTTGGGGCACATGATGAAAGGAGGAACAGTTTTTGTTTGTAGAGATTTTTTTCAACCAAGCAGGAAAAGTATCAGTAGTCAAGCCGACACCCAAATGCGACCAAAATTTACTTGCCTCAAGGCAATCCCGGAGGAGATGGGAGATGTTTTCATGGTTGGCATTACAAAGAGGGCAAGTAAGGTCAAAAGGAAGACCACTATTAGCAAGAAAGGACCTAGTTGGCAGTATTTCAAGGAAACATTGCCAAATAAAAAATCTGAGTTTAGGGGCACAATTAAGTTTCCAAATCCATGAATGAGAATCAACACTTGTATCAAGTCCTTTAGAGAGGTTATAAGCAGATTGAAGATTAAAGTTACCATTAGAAGAAGGTATCCAAAAGAAAGAATCTGCATCTGATGAAAAAGTTTGAAGGGAAGTTGCAAGGAAAGCATCAAGGCAGCAATTAGGCAAAGGAAAGGAAACAAGATCAGGGCAATCAAAAAACTGCTTAACAGAGATGAATTCCTCACCAAAATTGAAAGGGCCATGAAGTAGTGATCTAATTTGACCAAGGCTTGTCCATTTATCATACCAAAAGGAAGTAGTAGAG